>NCQV01063342.1:29046-42020 GCA_002740545.1 Lophocereus schottii
CACATAATAGATGTATGTCCCTTAAGCGCTTGTATAATTGTTACATTATCTTCTTCAATACATAATTGCTTGAACCCTTGTTCAATTACTGCATTAACACCACCTTGTAATGCTTACACCTTTGCTTCTAGGATGGCAGAGTCACCATAGTGTGCCGTTTCTGTCTTGATAGTTCGCCCGTCCAGTCACTGATGATGAATCCTCCTGCTACTAGGATGGTCCAAAGTTGATTGTTAACCCTATGGGGGAATGTTCCAGTTCACAAGAAGGTTTGAGATAGAACAAGTACGATGAAGCCATAAGAATTTTATATGTAAGTTCGGATTCTGCATTTTGGAATTGTATTTTTGGTGCTCTAATTAATATTCTAATGGCATGGAATATCTCATTATGAAAAACAAATGAATTTCTTCCTTTCTATATGTTCTATAATAGAAAAGCTATTTTCCTAATATCATTAGGATTGTGACTTTGATGATACTTAAGGAACAATTGGTTAGAGCAATAAGGTCCATTTACAATATCCAAAAGCTGACACGATTTATGTTAGATCATCGACCCTGCTCTTCGAAGCACATACTATCAAAAGACATATCAATAAAAATATCTTAAAATAGATTATATGATAAATACACCTAGAAAAAGAATATATATGTGGTAAGTGAGAGCATGTGCTCATACTTTTTGGTTGAAGCAAGAAGGTCCATTTGCAATATTAGGAAGCTGACACAATTCTTATGTGGTTTAAAGCCTAGGGTCATTGACAATAGGACATATCTAGAAGAGATTATTGCTAGTTTCAATATCATTCACACACAATGGACAAGATGGGTCGACTTGCACACTTTTTTTCTCAAAAGGTCCCCTTGTATTGGTAATGCTTAATGAAGCGTCTACCATAGAAAAATTTTGATCTTTGACATCACATCTAATTTTCAAATCCATCTATACGACCATTCTGTCTCGTTAACGTTAACATCACTATGAGCAATCAAAGTCGCTGATTTCACACTAAATTAAACCTGATCCAGTGATACTATATCCTCAATAAAATGAATCTTCCATCCCTAATTGAGGTAGAGAATCCCTAAAATTTTTTGGATCAACTTGTCATTCTTTATAATCAATCTAACCTTATCAAACCCTTATGATAAATTCACAAACTTTAAGTAGGGCTTAGGAGCTATCATTCTATCAAGAACTAATGCATCCACAAGGTTAGAGTTCCCTATCCAATTATCCCACCAAAATTATCTTTTTTCCCGTCTATTACCTACTTTAGATTGAATTCATTTATTAAGTACTACTCTACTTCTAAAATACTTTTCTACACTAGAGAATCATTTGCTTCATGATTACATTACAAGAAATCATTATTCCTCAAGAACTAATGCATCCATAAGGTTAGAGTTCCCTATCCAATTATCCCACCAAAATTATCTTTTTTCCGTCTATAACCTACTTCAGATTGAATTTGTTTATTAAGTACTACTCTACTTTTGAAATACTTTTCTACACTAGAGAATCATTTGCTTCATGATTACATTACAAGAAATCATTATTCCTCAAATATTTATGTTTTAGGGTTGCCATTTACAAACCCGGTAATATTTTCCCCACTAGCTTACTCTAACATGCAATGTTGATTGCTGCAGTTTTCCTTTAACCTTAGCCACCTAATTTTTTGGGCCTACAAATTTTATTCTAAGCCAACATTGACAATCTCTTTTCTATATTATATTTTCTATAGAAAAAATCTCTATTAACTCTATCTAGAAATTTTTAAGTTTTCTTTGGTAACTCAATACACTACATTATGTGTGCTAGTATAAGCTCAAGGTTAGATTGAATGATAACTGTTCTTCCTTCCTTAGAATGATTATTTGCTTTCCAGCTCGCTATTGTCGTAGTTGGTTTGGTTAAACTTTTTGAGAAATTCAATGCATAAGGACGTCCTTGCGTAACTGGGCACTCTGAATGTTTTCCTAGGGACTCTTTTAAAGTGATATTAAATATTGTAGTTACTACTTGATTCTACATAAGAAAATAATTGATGATTTACGGAAGTTTGCAAGTTGTCCAGATAGGAAGTAGAAGTTATCAATAATACTTTTGAGCTTATTACAAGTAGTCAAATCACTTTGCAAAGTAGAAGACTATCATTCATAATGAATAGAAATGGAAGGTTCGTGTTTTAGGACATACATGAACCGCTATTCCTGATTTCCAGACATCAGGGGCTTTGTTTAGTGTCAAGCTAAATGCATTCATACAGAGAATAAATAAGTTGATAGGGGATCACCTTGTCTTGTTGCCTTGGTGGGCTTTAAAAGTCCTTGTGGATTATTATTAATTAATAATGAATTTAAGAAACTGTTTTAACACAATCTCTAATCCAGATAGTCCTCTTATCTTGAAAATTAAGTTATTTTGCATGCTCAAATAGGAAATCTCATTCTAATCAAGCATATGCCTTTCTCATATCTAGTTTAAGGGCCACCCATAATGTTTTGCCTATTCTGTACTTAAATTTGTTCATAATTCCATGCGTAATTAAAATGACATCATGAATAGACCTTCTTGTTATAAAAGCACTTTCATGGGAGGAAATATCTTATTCGATAATGGTTTAACCCATTTGACAAGGATCTTTTGACATAATCTTATACAAAGTAGAACAAAAACTAATAGGTCGAGAATGTAAAGTTAATTAAGTGTTATTATTCTTTAGTATTAATGTAATGAAGAAATGATTAATTTCTTTTGGAATTTTACCAAGAAAAAAAGAAATTCATGATACTAGCAATTAGGTCTTCTTGATCTGGCTTATACATTTTATTACCACCATTGTCAAATAAAGCGCTCTTAATTTCTGCAATCAAGGGTATATGAATTAACTAGTCATTATCATTTTGATTGATGAGCATAGGAATATCAAGGTTTGGAAATTGTCTCGGATTTTGGTTCATAGATTTAACCATTTCATTGTATTATGCTACAAATTTTTAACTAATGTCCTAGTGGTCCTCAATCCAAACCTTAGGATCACCTTTCATTTTGTTATAGCTTGTTTTTGGTGCCACTTTTTGGCTCTTCTTTGAAAATAATTACTATTGCTATCGCCATGAGCTAGTCATTCTTTTCTCACCAATCATCCCAATGCTTCTGAGTGAAAAATGAGCATTTTTTCCCTATTTGTTTAACAAGTCACTTGAGCCAGTCATTCAGTCTATAACTCACAAGATCCTTTATGAGCTTTTCGTCAACATAATTAATCTTATCTAGATAATGTTTGAGATTATCTTAGATGTATTGAAAGGTAGATTTTGCCCAATGTTTAAGGTTGTCCTTAATAGCTATCTTTTTTTACATAAACCTATACAATTTATAGTTTTTTCTTTAATAGTTTATTTGAATCCAAATGGGAAAGATGTGATCCATGGTGAATTTCATTTAACCAAATAAAAATGAGAAATCTATGGAGGTAAGCCCAAAGGATGTTGAAGATGAATCTTCCTAGGAATGAACCATGAGAGAGAGAGAGAGAGAGAGAGAGAGAGAGAGAGAGAGAATTCCCAAAATAAAAGATAGCCTCTAATGGGGATGAATCATCACTTGAATTAGATAACCAAGAGATAATCAACCCACCTTCTAACCCTCTAAAGCCTTAGCACTAATGATTAGATTAAATGGATGAACTCAAATCACCACCCTCCTAAGAGAGATAAAGATTTTGAGATTTTTGAGAAAAACAACAAGCTTCAAGCTCTGGTATCATTCCACAAGTCTATATTTTCATAAAGGTAATTGGATCTATAAGTTTCCAATTAGAGGGGGAATTAGCTGAATATTAGTGGGGCAAGTGGGCTAATAGGAGGCTTACAAAATATTCTAAAAAAATAAATCAAGATACCTAGGATAATTACAATTAAGATGAGCTATATTTTTCAAGATTCATCCTCCATCTTCTAAAGAGTTTGGAGAAGGCTCTATTCCATCCACTAATGGAGGTGTCTCCACTTGAAAAATCTTCTTTGTGTATGAAGAATCATCCCATGTTGATTAATCTCCAAAATAACAACTGTAACAGCGTTAATTAAGGCTATAATTAAAACCATATATTTTCTAATCCTAGACTAACCCTTGCTAGGTTTTTGGTCCATAGCTTTTCCAATACTTGGATTTTGAGCGTGATTCATGATTTGTTGGAAAGTAGACATTTGGAGTTTTCCATCAATGTATAATATGTAGAAATTGGAGCTCATTTGGCAGGTTAAAATTGAGCTAGAAATGGGATGAACTATTTTACCTAGAAAACTAAAAATGAGCTAATGAGGTAGTTATGGGAGGATTAGGTGGTTAAACTCCTTATTTAGGGCTAATAGTTGCCCAACCACCTTTTCTAAGCTTACTTGGACCTTTTCAAGCATTCCAAGTCAATATTGACATAGGGGAACCTGGTCCCTGACATAGGGTTAACATTGGACCAACTTGGTTCAAGACCCTTACTTGTGAAAGTAGGCCCAAGCTCGGAACTTGCTCCACATCGACCCCTCCCTTGAGGAGGATTTATCCTTAAATCTTCACTGTGTTATTCATCATCTTCCATATAAGGAGTGAGGTCCCCAATATTAAAGGTGGTAGATTGTTGTATCTCTCTCAGAAGCTTAATCCTGTATGCATTCTCTCCCACCTTTTGTACCACCTTGTGTGCACCATCTCCTCTAGCCGTGAGCTTGTTTTTTCTTCTTGAAGGGAACCTTTCCTTCCTTAAATATAACCACACAAGATCACCCTGTTAGAACTCAAGGTGTGGGCAGTTCTCTTTGGCCTTGTGCTTGTATTGCTCATTCACTTTCTCAATTTGTGCCCTTACTTGCTCATGTGGCCTCTTCATTTCCTTAGCTCTCGCTTCGGCCTCAAAACTCACCCTTAATTCTCAAGGAGTACGAATAAGGTCAACGGGAGTAAGGGGGTTAAGACCGTAACATACTTCAAATGGGAGTGAGAGGTAGCATAGGAAGGAGCCCTACTGTAAGGGAACTCGGCATAAGCAAGCTTGATATCCCAATCCCCCAAACTCTTACTCACTATACCCCTTAGCAAGGTTATGAGAGTTTTATTCATCACCTCCATTTGTCAATTGATTTGAGGGTGGCAAGTAGTACTAAAGAGCATCTTGGTCCCCATTAGTTTCCATAGGGATCTCCAAAAGTGAGATAGAAATTTGGCATCTGTATCCGAAATGATGGTTCTTGGAAAACCATGGAGCCTTACAATTTCTTGAAAGAAGAGGTTTGCAACGTAGGCAGCATCATCACTCTTGTGGCATGCAACAAAGTGAGCTATCTTAGAGAATCAATCCACTAATACTATGATAGCAACTTTTCCCGATGGTTTCTTAGAAGGGTATCAATGAAGTTCATACTAATGTTATCCCAAGGACTTGAGGGGACTGAAAGAGGAATGTAGAGGCCTTGATGGAAATGATTCTTAGACATGTGGAAAATTTTGAATCTTGTGTTCACCTTATGAACATCCCCACCATCTTGGGCCAATAAAAATGCTCCTTCAGTATCTTAAGAGTCCTGTTAATGCCAACGTGATCGGTTAAGGCTCCTCCATGAGCCTCCTTAATAATCAAGTCCGTTAGAGGACTTTTTAGGATGCAAAGCTTGTTTTTTTGAAGAGGAACCATCTTGTGGAGTGAAGGAACCAAATTTAGAAGGATTGTCCAGCGCTTCATTGAAGTCTTCATCCTCATGGTATATAACTTTGACGGAATGAAATCTAAAGATGTTGGCTTCAAGGATCCAAAGGAGAGCATATCTCCTTGATAGGGCATTGGGCACAATATTCTCTTTCCTACTCTTATACTTACAAGAGAAGGTGAAAGATTGAAGGAACTCAACCCACTTAGCATGTCTTGTGTTCAATTTGTGTTGATCGTTGGTGGAGGATAATGCCTTGTGATTCGAATGGAGCATAAAGGACTTTAGTTTGAGGTAATAACTCTAATGTTCCAAGCCCTAATAATGACATAGAATTCCTCGTCATAAGTGGAGTAGTGGAGCCTCGAACCATACAACTTCTCACTAAAGACAGCTAGAGGGCACTTAGTTGAGTGAGAACGGGGCCAATTCCAATGCCATTAGCATCGCACTCAAGTTCAAATAAAACATTGAAGTTGGGAACAACTAAGATGGGAGTTGAACAAAGCCTATCCTTGATGGTTTCAAAGGACCTTTGGCCGGCCTTTGTACACTTAAAGCTTTCTTTCTTTATGCATTTAGTCAAGGGAGCCATAGTAGAGCTAAAGTCTTTGATGAACCAGTGGTAGAAAGAGGTTAACCCATGGAAGCTTCACACTTCCATGATGGAGGTGGGAGTAGGCCAACTCTTAATAACCTCAGCTTTAGATATATCAACTTAAGTTCCCTCACCGAACACAACATAGCTTATAAAGATAACTTAATAATTGAATAGTTCACACTTCTCATGTTTGGCATATAACTTTTGTTGTCTCAATAATTAGAACACTTGAGAAAGATACTCCATATGAGACGTTTCATCATGACCATGCACAAAAATGTCATCAAAATATACCGCAAAAACTTCCCAATGAATGGTCTCAAAACCTCATTTATGAGCTTGATGAAAGTGCTAGGAGCATTACATAGACCAAAAGGCATCACAGGGCACTCATACAACCCATAGTTGGTCTTAAAGGCAGTTTTCCATTCATCTCTTTACTTCATTCCAGTTTGATGGTAGCCACTCCGATGGTCAATTTTGAAAAAGACCTTGGACCCATGTAGGTCATCAAGCATATCATCCAATCAAAGAATAGGGAATCGATACTTGATGCCAATGTTGTTTATGGCCCTAGAATGAACACACATATGCCAAGGGCTATCTTCTTAGGTATTAAAGTGGCAGGAATTAAACATGCACTCAAGCTTTTCTTAATGTACCCACAGTCAAGCAACTCTTGGACTTATCGTTGAAGCTCTTTTGACTCATTAGGATAACACATATATGCAGGCTTGTTTGGCAAAGGAGCGCCTAGTAGAATATCAATTTAGTGCTCAGTTCCTCTTAAACAAGGGGCCATAAGGGTAAATCATTAGGGAATACATCTTAAACTCTTTCAAGAGTGATTGAATTAGTGGATGCATACTTGATTTTACTATAACTACAGTGAATAAATGCTTGCTTTAACCAATGGCTCTCTCTGCCCGTGTTTCACTCACAAATAGGCTTTCCTCACTTCCATTCCTTGGTTTAGATTTAAGAAATGTTTAGGTGGAGATAGCGTGTCGAAGTAAGATTTTAACCCATGTATTTGAATGCATAAATATTGGTATGCACATCATGAATCACATAATTATCAAACAACCAAGGCCTACCAAGTAACGAGTGACATGCACCCATAAGAAGGACATCACAAAGGACTTTTACCACAATATAGACCAACTAAAAATAAACTATTACCTCGCTTACTTGTTTGAGCCATTGGAGAGAATAAGGGTTGGGATGCACCTTTGTGGGTAATTGAAGCTTGTTAATGAGTGTTGTAGAAGCTACATTGGTGCAACTTCCTACATTAATAATGAGCTCACACATCTTGCCTTTGATAATGCATCAGTATGGAGAATTTGCTCCCTTTGGTTTGGCTCACAAGGAGCCTCTTGGACATGGAGTGCTCTTCAAATCACCAAGACTTCTCTTACATCTGGAGTGATCAAAGTTTGATCCTCATCCTCTACTTCTTCTTCACTAGTAGCTTCTTCAATAGCTTAAATTTCTTCCATCTCTCTAATGGTGAAAGTCCTTCAGTTGGGATAATTCGCTTGGAAGTGCCCATAACCATGATATTTGAAACACCTTTTGCCCTCCAATCTCTTTGGTAGCTCACTAGCAATCCCTTTACATCTGTCAAGGGTTTTGACGAGTGTAGGGGTAGTGATAGCTTTGGGTGGAGTAACCCTTGTGGGGTACTTAAAGGACGAATAGAGGATATGGTTTTGAAAGGGTTTTTGGCCCTTAGGTTGCTTCTCAATCTTGATAGCTAGGTGGCACACATCATCAAAGGATAAGTAAGGTTGTAGATCCACCTTGTTGGCAATGCTGGGAGATAATCCTTTAATGAACCTAGCAACCTTCAGTTTAGGTTCTTCATCTAAGCCAACCCTTATTTGGAGTTGTTCAAACTCCCTAATGTACTCTTCTACCTTTAGATTCTTTTGATTGACAAAGGTGATAGATCTTAAGGTAGAGTTCTTGTTTGTATGAGGAGGTAGAAATCTCTTGTCTATATGCTTCTTGAGCTTGGACCAAGTCTTGATTTTGGATTTCGCTTCTCTAGCTCCACTCTTCTTCGATTGTTCATACCATAATAAAGCATACCCTTCGACTTAAGAATGGCCAACTTGAAGGCCTTCTCATCATTATAATCTTTGAGTTCAAAGATCATCTCAAGGGCACAAACCTAATCAAGATAGTTCTCCGGGTTAAGATTGCCATCGAATTTTGGAGCCACAACTTTGAAATCCCTAAGGTCATCCCTAGAGTGCCTTATTCTTAGTCTTCTTTCTGCATTACCAAAGTCTTCATGGGAGGAAGAGCATTCAATTTCAATAGGGGGAGCATTGTACCTTTGTTTGCAAGGGTTTTGCAGTGTGGATTCCCTTATTTGGGCAACCTCTTGAGTGAGCTTCCTCATTTGCTCTTGAAACTCTAAAAGTGGCCTACCTATTTCATGGGCTTACCCAAGAGAAATGTTTGAGGAGTAAGAAGGTTCCCCCTTACTAATCATAGTTGATAGAAAGGTGAAAAGAAGTGAAAGAGTTGAACAAAACAGGGACCATGGAGCATGGAGGATACCATGAAGGGGTTGTGGTGTCCTCTAAATGAGAAAAAAAAAAATGACAAAAACTATTTGTGGGGTTTAGCATGGTTAGTCCGTGGAGTTGATTATCCTGAGTATTTTCTGGATTTTTTGTGACAACTTTTTTATGGGGTTTTGGGTTATGCTTGGCTCAGGAGTTGCATTTTGATATTTGAGGGTTCTTTATAGGCTAGCTATGAGATTTGGGGAGGGAGAACTAAAGGGAAAATTAGGATAGAAAGGTAGGAAATTTAAGCAAATGAAAACACAAGATTGATGTATTTGTCTCTTACCAAGATGAATGAACTTTTTACTCTTATACCAAATGATCCATGGTGAATTTGATTTGTCTAAATAAAGGTGAGAAATCTATGGAGGCGAGCCCAAAGGATGTTAAAAATCAATCTTCCCAAGAATGAACCGAGAGAGAGAGAGAAAGAATTCCCAAAATGAAAGATAGCCTTTAATGGACACTACAAAAAGAAGGCCATGCTTCCACTCTCGTCTAACCACACAAAGCTAAGTGTAGTCGGAAAACAAGTAGAAATGAGAACCCAAAATTATCCCCACACATAAAAAGTGAGGGAAAATATAACCACTCTTATAAGAGGGGTAGCAACTTATTAAGGTTTGTCTACGCATATTAAGTGTGGCAGTTTGTATCTCATAAAAAGGGCTCATTTTCCATGGATGTTAGGTATGATAGGTGTATATTTTTATTATATTGATGTTTTGCGTCACGAGCGGAATTATAAAGTGGAAAAAAGGGGCGCCCATATTTTTTTAAATTTTAGCTCCACTGCCGAATTATTACAAGGATTGTGAGTAATATTAACTTAATTAGCTTGAGCATTGGTTCAGCATAAAGAACATAAAAGAACTTGAGGTAATCGAAGGCCCTTGCTTGGTGTTAGGGCTTGCTCAGCGATGGTGCTCGATCTCCCTCTATTAAGTGGTTGTTCTGGCTCGGTCTCTCTCTCCTCTCTCTATACCGTCTACCCACCCTTTTCTCCCACTCCTGTTGGGGCTAATTGAAGACTCAGGTTTGACGGCTGCTGTATTCATCCAATGGTTTGTGTGATTGTGCCATTCTTCATTGACGTAATCACCCTCTTTGTGTCACTCTCTTAATTTTAGGGTTTTAGATTCGAATTTAAGAAGAGGAATGGTTTAATTCATTTTGTTTCATTTATGAAATTATTGAGTTTTTCTTATATAATTTGTGTGATAAAATGTCTGCAATTATTAAATTTCTCTTGCTTTCTCTATTGATTAGTTTTATTGTAAGCTTAATTCATAAAGCTTAAGATTAATGAGCATCTATTAAGCATTAAGGGTTCAAAGACTTCTTTTTTCCTATGCCTAAATCTAGTAAACAACTTAGCTATGCCCAATTATCTGTATGACACAAGAATTTGAACATGCTTTGACTCCAGTGGAGCATATTGGAAATTCTGTCAATTTCAGTGTCTCGACAATTTATCAGATGAGCCAATAGACCATAGAATATAAAGGAAGACAATGCTATTGATGATTGATACGGCCGTAAGCGCACGATGGCATTGCAGCATCAAGGTGGATCCCACAGAGACTAGGTTGATCTATTGAGCTCTATCCCCTTAAGATATGCTAAGCAAAATTCTAATTCAAGTGGTTTTGATTGACAACTGCAAATAACCATTTCTAAATCAAATAAGAGAAAAACGTTTAGGAATTTTTGCAGTTATGGAAGGGAATTGAATCAAAATGATAAAATGTGCTTTTCTCTAGTTGGTAAATTTCGATAAATTATAATATTGTCTGGAAACTTCATTTATTCTTTCGAAATCAATCGAATTTTCCTAAACTGAGCAAATATCGCTCTTTCAAACTAATTTGACTTAATCCTTCAAAGTCTTCGATTAATTACGAGCCCTCCTAACATATAAATCTCTCTTTTGAGACAAAGTTACGCTAAGTTTATTCATGTAGTCGAACAATGTTGTCTTTCGAATGTCCACTCCATTGTCTCAAGTGTGTAAGCAAACTTTAGCTAAAAATCAACTCACAACATATCAAACACTTGATGGAACGAAATCAAACCAATTATAAAAATAAGCACAATCTTATAGATTAAAACATGATCCAATAACAATTTCCACAAACTACTAAATTTGTAGATAAAAATGAACTACTCACGCATAATCAAAGATTAAAAAACTAACTACTCTAAGATGATAAATAGAAAGAGGAAAGAGAAGAGGAAAGATAAGAATTGCTCAGCCAAAAAATGCGCTTAAACCGTTGTACAAATCTGGGATGGAATCCTTGCAAGTCTTCACTTCACCTCTATCTCTCTCCCCCCTTAATCTAATCTAAACTAATCTACTTGAAGAGAGGAAAGGCATATAAGATGAGATGATGGTATGTGTGTGAGGATGAGAGCCCCCCTTATTATAGTAAAATTCTGGAAGACGGACAGCCATGCATAATAATGGAATAATAACCGCTAGGAAGTCGAAGAGCTTGCAAGAAAACAAAAAGCCTCGCAGGAAATAGAGATGGCACGAACCGTGGGACTCACCATGGACCGACTGTAGTGTCTACTGGCTCGACATTCTTCTATTTTGCCTCCTTTAGACGGGCATATCAACTTAGGGGTATCCGTGGAGAGTCGAAATTATACTCATTTAGGATCTAACCTGGGGTAGAATGGTCCAAAACCTGCAAAACACATAAAAAAACCATACCAAAGCTTAAAATGGGAAAAAGAGTATAAATTATAACATAAAGCACATAATTTTCTCTAAAAATGCCGCAAAAATGACCCTAAAATGATATACACTAAGTATTTATCAAAATCTTGCATGCTTAAACCTTTGCCTATTCTCAAGCAAACACTAGACAAAACCGACAAATGAAAATGCATCTAGGACTCAAAACAGAAAAACCTCCTTATAGTAAGCAAGTCACAACATATCACAAGTAGGAGTGCCAATCAATGACAACCTCAAATAGTGCGCATAACATTTTAAAATCAGGAGGAGAAGGTTTTTAAAGAAGTATAAGACCATAAGCTCGATATAAAACTTGATGACCCCCAAAGAACCACGAAGCATGTCATTCAAGCATATGAAATTAAGTAGAGCCAATTAGACTGGTAGAACCTCACCTTTGGAAAATGTGGATCACTCCCGCTCACTCAAAACTCATTCTAAAGATGGAATCTGCCATAGGCTTGATAAGACTCTCAAATTCTCTGCCACTAAAATGCAATGTGCACAAGACGGCCAAGAGAAGTTTATATGGGCTGTAATGTTGGCTGGGTTAAGGAAAAGGAGTGGACAAATGCAGTTTGGGCAATGTGGAGTTATTTAGCCAAGTGACTCGGGAGTAACCAACCAAACACCAAGAAATCTTGAAGTTCACTAACACTCCAAACCTCAAAATACAATGAACATACCCCAAATGAATCATATAGGAAATGAGTTGACAAAGAAGGAATTCATAGCCATTATATACATATCCCATGCCAATCACTTTAGTTTTTTTTCTTTTTATTCATTTGCTCTCTTTTTTCTTTTTTCTTTTTGCTTTTTCTTCTTTTGCTTTTTCGTAACCTGATGTTAACTTCCTTTTTTTTTCCCCTTCAACATAGATTTTTCTATTTTTTTTTTGTGTTTGGTTTTTATCAGGAAATGAAATGAAAATTGCAATTATTGAAAGCCATAGGATCACTAACTATCAACTCACAACCAAATATATATACATACACAATGCAAACGAGAGGGAACCAAAGCAAATGCTCAATATTATCAATCCCTCAACAATCTAACATGCTAAAGCCACCTTAAACTCAATTATCCCCTAAACCACCCACTACATAGATGAAGTGATACTCCATAGACTTGGCTTAAAGGTAGGAATATGTGTTTGGCTAAGGGCTAATATGAAGGGATCACAACAAAGAAAGATATAAGCTCATAGCGGCTAACAAAGGGGAATTATCATGTAATACAAGGGTAGGTTATTTGGCTATGTGGCTAAAATAATCGAAGAAAGAAATGACTTTACCATATCATCAACTATGCACATGCTAATGTGG
>NCQV01063349.1:0-21855 GCA_002740545.1 Lophocereus schottii
GTTGAGGTTGGTAAATATGGATTGACCCACGAAAAGAACAGGGCCTAAGTTGTTGCTCTAAGTGGGTTGGGTAGTTTGTGGGATAAGTTTGCTGTCAATATGTATTGAGTATGGTGAGATGAGAATCCTGAAAGTGTGAGATTACGATTGGAATAGGGAAGTAGCCAGGTGCAGATGATTATTTTTATCCTTAATATTATTAACTATTATTTTTATCAGTATTTATTTTTATCAATTAGTAATTTTTTACTATTAATATTAATATTAATAAATATTATTATTTGTAGTAATAATAATAATTACTATAAATAGTAATTACTATTGTAATCATGATTTATTATTATTTTTATTGTTATTTACTAACTACGGCACCATATTCATTACTAATAATATTTATTATAATAATAATAATAATAATAATTACTATTAATATTAATAATTAATAATAATTACTAATATTAATATTAATATTAGTGTTAGTTATTAAAATTAAAGTTAATGATTATTAAAAAAACATTAATGTTAATATTCATTACTAATAATTTTGTTAATGATTATTATTTATTATTATTATTAATATTAATAAGAATTATTATTGTAGTTATTATTTTTAATTTATATTAATTATTTTTATGATTAATTATTATTTTTATTATTAAGTAAAAGTATTAATTATTAATTATTATTATGCTACAGAAATCGTTAACATTACTAATATCAATACTCTCACTCCTTCCCGCTCTCACATCGAACAAGCCACTCCTACTAACTCTTATCCACTCCTACCCACTTCCAATCATTTCTTCCCACTCCTTTCTACTTCTACCCATTCCACATTTGCAATATACCCACAAAAAGAACTGAGCATAACTTACAAAGCAGGATTAAAAGGAAGGAAGAACTTTACTATTAAATCTGCTTGCCCAAATTAGCACTTACAGTGCCCATATTCTACTCAAATTGTATGAGCTCATATTTGGATTGGAAACATATTGATTAAACTCCAAATCACAAAATATCTCTTAAATTGAACAAGAACTTGATGAATTACATTTAAGAGTCTAAACAACTAATTCTAAAAGTGAAAATCAGAACTAGAACGAGAATGAAAAGTCCAGCCTAGTCTCTGCTCCTCCCTTGCCTTCGGCCTTACGCATTATTTTATTGCCTACAAATCTGAGTCTCCATTGCTTCACTTAATTCCTCCATTAAACTCCTTTTAAACGTTGAATCCATGATGGTGATGATGATGGTATGGTGGGTAACGGGTAGAATTCATGAGAGAATTAATGAAGTGATTGAAGGAGGAGAAAAAGAGGAAAAAGGCAATGGTCAGGCTTCGAAGAAGATGTAGTAGCAAGTGTTTCTGGTGTAGTAGCAAGGAAAGAGACAGGCCCGTGATTGAGAGAAAAGGCTAAGGGAGAAGGTGCAGGCAAGCAAGTCATGTGAGATCCGCGTGACCAATTAAATTGGGAGGGGACTGGTTCTGAGTAGGCAGGAAGAAAGAAAAGGAGAATGGAAAAGGGGCAGATTGGGCTTCACATCGGGCCAAGGAAAGGAAGAGAATGACAAACAGTTCTAGGAAATGAAGACTGGGTCAGAGAAGAGGGGGGAGAAGGAATGGATAGGCAAGGACTGCCTTCAAATGCCGAGGCTTCCGGCCTGCTCCTACAGCTGGCTTCGACCCTTTTTTTCTTCTTGTCTCTATGGTCCAACAGTTCTTCTTCCTTCTCCCTTTGCAAAAATTTTGGACTTCTTAATTATTTTATTCAAATATTCATAGTTTCTATAAAATAAAAAAAACATATTGAAATTCTAATTTAATTATTTATTTTGAGCAAATATTAGATAATAAAATGATATAAAATATAATAATATCAGGTAGAACAAAAACCAAAAGGGAGGTTCCGACTCAATTTATGTGAATTGAGGACTTTTGCCTATCTTTTCAAGAACATAGGGGAAAGAGAAATAGAAAGAGGGTGAGCTACCACAAGCTCAGTGAATGATTCTTAACCCTAAGAAAACAAAACTGTTGTATACAATACTTTTAAATAGCAATCACATAGAAATTGGTATTTAATATCGAGGTATTAAATATACAAAACTATACACATCCAATAACACTTTAATAACACCCCAGAACTATAATGGCATCCCTCCCATCTTTAGTTCAATGCTCAAAAACCTTGACCTTGACTAACCAACAAACCTTGTAACTTAGAAGTGATAGCCACACATTACTCTTACTTAATATCAACATATTAAGCATGACCCCAACAGCGAGCTGAATCTCGCTAAGATCTAGACATTCAGGATAGTAAATTATTCGGTTCTTAGATAAACACTTAACGTCAAAAAAGTTTAGTTAGAGTTACCAACTAGAGTTCTTTTAGTAGGAAAATGGAATTTAATGCATAAAAAGGCAAGAACCTTTACTTAAACCAAATCAAGCACTTATAAAAAAAAATGATTTCTTCCCAGGAAAGTCATTTCGAATTCAACAATGCCTTTTTGAAGAGTACATGCACTTTTCCAAACATTTACAATAGCATAGTCCTCAAACAAGGAGGTCTTCAGCTCATAATAGGTAATGAGATCACTTTCAAGGCATTGAATTCACTTGTTAGTGCTCTCTTCAAGTTAGTCTCATAATTCACAACTCATGGTATCGCCAAGGCCTCTCATGGTCACTAGACTTTTACCCTCATCAAGATCTATTAGGATTTCCACTTCTGGATCTACTCACAAGGAATTGGGGTTCCCGTACACCAGGTTTACTCGCTAGACTATGTCCAAACAATTAGTACTATTCTTATAGCCAAAACATTTCAGATGCTTCTCACTTTCAATACGTTTAGCATCAAATTCCCATTATATCACAAGAATGACATTTCCACTTTCAAGAAGGCTAAAATTCCTTAATAATGGCAAAAGCTGACTCTTAAAAGCATAACAAAAGTTCAGCTTAACGAAGACACTTGTAAACAAGTTATCGGCCAAGTAAGCTATGAGTTTCACATAAAAAGGCCGTTAAAACTCGTTTTAAAAGCCATCAATTTACAACATACTCATAATTAGTTCTACTTAAAAGAACTTAGCAATTTTCTTTTGCAAATTAGCCACAAGCTTTCAGATTTGCTAAATTCATTAAAAATTTGTAATAAATGAAACCTTTAAATCGTGCTCAGAACCTTTACACGACACTTTATCAATTTAATAGCGTAATGATTTGACATTTAGATGACGACCCAACCAATTGAATGATTTAACTAAATCGTTCAGTGAACGTGTTCATCTTACGTTCTTAGTTTAAGGTATGACAAGGAATCAATGCCCTAGACATAACAAGTATGGTCTAGCTAAAGCAAGGTGGGACAGGTAACACGTCCACAAACGCAGAGTGTTGTAGTGTAGATCAAAAGATTGTCCTTGGAGACCGCAATAATCTATCGAAGTAATGTCTTATTGAAAATGCTAAGTAATCAATCCTTTTAATGAGTTGATTTAAATAAACTAATTATCTAAGTGGAAATCAATCAAAGTAAAATATTTGGGAATTTGATTCGCCAAGTAAGGAGTTGGATTTTAGAATTAGGTGTAACACCCAAATGCATATAACCCATTGTTTGCATTATCTTCATTAATTTCACCAATTAGAAGTGATAGCCCAATGATCGGGGCATTACCGCTGTCCAAAAAGGACAAGAATTCGCTTATAAACAGCAAACATAAAAAGCTAAACATCGTTTACCATCATAAGGCATTCACACAATCATAAACCATCAGAACCATACATAAATAGTCTCCAACTATCTCAAAGTTTATACCAAAATATAGTAACTCTCTGTAGAGTATACAGTCTAACATTAGAATATTTCACAATATAGTGGTAAAAATATTTCAGAACTAATACACCACTGTTCCTTTCAAACTTCCTTGCTCACTTATCTCTTCCAGTCGGCCTGCTATCCTAAGGGTGATTCACTAAGCATTTTTCTAAAACGAAACAAGAAAACATTTCACACTGTGAACCGAAACTCAGTACATGCATTCCTGTATTGTTAAATGTTCATTAAAAAGCTAGCTGGGCTCACGTTGCAATTCATTTTAATTTAAAATAGGGAATCAGATGAACATGAAACTGCATTACTAATTATTATGTCATAGTGAACTCCTGGTAACTGTTACGATCTATAGATAGGTGTACATCTGTCAAGCCGATCCAGGGACCTGACCTAAAGCCACATGGGTAACTAAAGAGCAATGTCCTATAACTGATAACTGATAAGGTCACTAATTATATGACAAACCACTAATTAAATTGACTCATTGATGTATTCACCAAAATTTTGATAAATATGTGCTGATTTCTAAAGCTATAGGCAATGAACATACCTGAAGTCTTTAAAATACAATCTCATTTGATAATACTTATGCTCAGTGTGAAACGATAGAATAAGCTCTGTTTCTGCTTAACAAATGTAATTATAGGTAAATGCCATTAGTAAACGACATTCACTCCCATAATTTGTAACTTTAATGAAAATTGATTAATTAAAAGGGCATCCACGATTCAATCAATTCAATATAAGTTACACTAAAATGATTTGAAAACCAAATGAGGTAGGATCATTGAACTCGATGTGAAATAAATTGGACAAAATAGAACAAAATGACATAATTGAGGTGATAATGAAAACATTTTAATGGGTATTAATGGAATATGAGTTTTTGATATTTTGGTAATGGATACTAAGAGGTTTAATGCCAAGCCGGGTGTTGTAAGGTTCAGAAAAACTCATATAACCTTAGCTTGGCTCGATAGGCACTGATTTTGTGTCATTACTCTCCCCACTTCTTAAATTTGATTCTCATGTGCATTTAACTCGTTTTTCTAACCCAAGTAAGCTTCTATACACAATCAAAATTATTGAACTCACTAAACTTTGTAATTTCTTTGCAGTATCCATAATTACGTCGAAACTCCTGATAATATTTCCAAATATCATGATGTCTTTCTTCCCTCATATTACCGTTTGAAGGTATACTTTAGAAAATCCATATCTTTTACCCCCGACCTCTAATTGAGCTACAAAACCCTAATATGAAAGTCTCGCAACACTTTCATTGAGGCAAAACATAATTCTCACAATAGAATTCCTAAAATTGGGTTAGAACACAACTGTGCACAGCTTTGGTCTATCCTGCACTGTCTTAGCAAAACGGCCATAACTTTTTCCCCACACCTCATAATGAAGTGATTCAAAAGGCATTTGAAAGATAACTCACTGATCCATCTTCCCACCAAAAATACAATTTTTTGATGGACCAAATAGTACTGGTTTAATCACGAAGAGACCCATGTGTTCGGTCTATTCAGATGCCTACTGTTCTTGTTTTCCCCCTTCTCTCCACATAATCTCCCTCCAAAAGTACTCCTTAAAATTAGTAAACAATACTTTGTTGTTCTCCTCATCTTAGATATCCATATTACCTCAACATACTCCATAATTATCTTTACATATTCTTTAATTTGTTTTTCTCTTTACAAAAACACTCAAAATACATCCATAATCACAACTTTTTTTTTGCATATATGAGCTAATAACATATTTTAATCCATTAAAGAAATTTTCTACAATTCAATACTTTAAGAAAACTCACCCCAAGTCATTTTTGCAAGTCAAACAACACATCTAAGATTCATTTTACCTCAAAGTATATACAAATAACATGCTTGATGCCAACAATAATTCAAACCATGCATAATCACCAAAACCCTAGTTATCGACCAACTTAACTCATATTTATCTCATAAAAAATCACCAAAAACACCATCATAATCATCAATAGAATTAAAGATTACAAAATCAAAGACAAAAGCAATCCAAATCCATCATTTTAATTTAAGCTTGCATGATCATGAACAACCTCAACTCCCACATACTTTCAAGTTTCACCAACAATTTAAACACCAAAATAACCCTTATTTCTGTCAGTATGGCATGATGAACAAGCAAAATCAACATAATCAAATATCAAAACCAAGAATCAACAAGATAGGGTTAGGGTTTACTCACTTTGTGCTTGAAGGAAGAGGTGTAAGTGATGTTTGATGCTTGTGGAAGTGTGAGTGGTGGTTGTGGTGGTGGTTGATGGCTATTTGATGGCTCAAAATGGTGGCATCAGCAAATTTCATAGCTAGAGGAATAAGGAGGGGCTACCATGTGGTGAGCGGAGGAAGAGGAGAAAGAGAGGCTTGATATTTTGTGATGTTTTTACTTGGATGAAAATGATCTAAGCTTTACTTGGTTGAGTTTATATCTAGCAAAAGTAGCTTAAACCAATGGAAATTAAACACATTCATGGTGCTTAGCCAAGTAAAATGAAGTAATACCTTGTTGGGCTGGAATTGGGCCAAAATGAGTTTGACCCTAAAAATACACTTTTTGTGATTGAAATTTTTAGTAGCTCGAAATTTAATTTTTTTGATACTATGAAAAATAATTTAACCTCTTAAACCATTTTTATCAGGGCCTACTATTGTTTCATCTGAAATTTCACGATAATTAAAACCCGAATTGCAAAGTAAGGACCCAAATGAATTTTTTCATATCAGGATGATCAAATACGATAAAAAAATGCAAGGAAATTAATAATATGACTTAATTAGATAAATAATCATGATTTAGGATTGAGCCATTACATTAGGCATGCACTTTTCATGGATTAAATGATTCAAAGAATTGTAATCGAATTGAATTTAATCATTTCTTTCGAAATCAATTAAATTGCCCAAACAAATTCAACTGCACTCTTTCAAGTGTCTTTGATTTAGTTTGGGTTGAAGATTCATGAATGTCTTTCTTTAGAAATCAATTAACTTGCCCAAACAAATTCAACTGCACTCTTTCAAGTGTCTTTGATGTATTTTAGGTTGAAGATTCATGAATGCTAAGTCTCCTCTTAAAAAGTAATTCTCTCTCAAGTTTTGCTAAATCAAGTTCTATCAAGGTGATCGAGTAGTGAGTTTCACCTTTCAGTACTTCACTAAACTACCTAATATAAACAAGCAAATTGGCTAAACTTTACTCACAACATCTCAATCTCAAGATAGAAGTAAATCATTCCAATCATGAAACAAGCACAAGGTTATAAGATAAAGAATCCAACTATAATACGATAGCTAATAAATCCCTAGATTAAATAAAACTACTCACTCATATTTTAAATTCAACTAAAACAAGAGTTCAAGGATAAATTCAAAGGGAAGGAAAACTTTACAATAATGGCAACACTTCAATTATGCCACAATCTTCAAGCCTCCAAGAGCAAAGCTTCTCCCTTCAATTCACCTTTTGCTTCTAAAAATAAACCAAACTAAACTCTAACTAAAAGAGAGAGACATATGAGAATAATAGTGAGATGGTTATGGTTGCTAAGCTTTTTTTCTTAACCCTTGGAACATGCCCTTTTAAGAACCAAACAGAGTATCCTCAGCCACACAACGAAGGAAGATGAAGAGGTTAGCAGTTATAGGCTCAACATGGCCTATGGGGGACACCACAGCCATAGGGCTTAGGGTACGTCCATGGTGGGTCAATATACACTCAAATGAGGGTCAATTGTTGGGTCAGATGGTCTAAAATCTTGAAAAGCCATCAAAGAACCATACCTAAGCATAAAACGATAATAGGAGTATAAATCATGACATTAAGTCCATAAATTCCCTAAGAAGTGCTACAAAACGTCGCTAAAATGAAGTATAAAAGAGCACTTACCAACAGGACCAAGTTGTTATTCAGTTAACGAACCCGGTTTAATAATGAATTGTTTCACTGAACTGTCAATGGACTCCCTTATTTCCTTGCTTAACTCCTACGCAATAACAGGTAACTATGAACCACAAATTGATAGAAGCAACAATTCAATTAATTTGTTACACTTATAACTTGGGCAATTAGTAAGTGACGAACATAGCTTCAGCTTCACATCAAAACACTTCATGGTTTCATTGATTTAACACACACACACCCCCCTAAACTCCCTCCTGACAGCATCGCCTGTAAGTAATCCTTAGAGTCATCTCAATTTTAAGCCAATTAATTTGAATCAACTCAGTCAATCCTCATTCTACTTATAGATTCTCAATTCAGCTCAACAATCGAATCATATACTCATGAGTAAATAATAAATTCTATGCAAATTAACTGTTA
This sequence comes from Lophocereus schottii, assembly GCA_002740545.1. Taxonomy (NCBI): domain Eukaryota; kingdom Viridiplantae; phylum Streptophyta; class Magnoliopsida; order Caryophyllales; family Cactaceae; genus Lophocereus; species Lophocereus schottii. The sequence goes on from NCQV01063349.1 coordinate 8,220, forward strand.
AGTTAAATCCCTCCTCACAGCTACCTTACTCCAACCTTAAGGGTTCAATTAGTGGACTAAATGGGTGATTCAAAGCTGGCTTCGAGTCTAGTTTCTTCCTTCTTGCTGTTGGTTGCATATCATCTCTTCCCGGGTCTACTGCTACTCGATTTCGACCTTATCTTTTGTGTTGTTGATGCCACTACTACTATTGAACTCATGCTCCTCTTCTCTCTCTCGCACTCGCTTTCGCTCTCTAATTCGCTTTATGGCTCTTGCTCTCTTTCTAGGCACATAGAAATGGTAGAGGGGTCAAAATGGAGAAGGAAGATGGGGGGTGAGTTGTTGAAGAACGAAAGGGCTGGTGTCATGACTTAGAACTGGGAACAGAATTCCTGGCAGTTTAATAAAATTGCCCTTTTTCTCTTTTTTTCATCTATTAACTTAAGACATGGAATAGCCTTGGTCCAAATAAATAAGCTCACAATCCTAGTATCTACTAGCCCAATTGATTCAGCTAATCTTGCTCAGCTTAACTCTCGACTAATTACTAATTTTGCAAAATCATGCAATAAATCAACACAGTCCAAAAATTGATTAACATAAATTAATACACTTAATCAACAGACAAAATTTAATCTAATATAGCTAATATTATAAAGCTCGACTAATAAAATAGATAAACAAATTAATTAGCTTGAATGTGAAAATGCAAGACTATTACTATCCCCCCCCCTAATTTCATCCTCAAAATTCTACAGTCCATGGTAAAACAACATATGGGGATCATATACATGTGACAACTGACACCACACAACTTAACAAAAAAATTCAAAACATTACCCCACTATTAAATATAGATTTCAAATTAGAAAAGGAAGTTTGTAGTAGCTAGCTACCTCTTAGTCAATGCTCTTTAAGCGTCTGCTCACTCTATTAACGCGCCGAGGGCGAATCATGTATAAGATGAGCAAATGAGTCGACGTAGATAACGGTACAACAACAACAACAACAACAACGCCTCCTAGCGTGGGTCTTGCTTTTTTAGGGTTTGAGAAGATCTAGATGTATGCAACCTTACCTCTATAGGCATCTCTGCCTGTAGAGAGGCTAATTCCAAGAGACTTACAAAAAAAGATTTTGTACATTTTATAGAAAAGCGATTTTGTGAAAATATTTTATAGAAAAAATTAATGATAAGTAGCAGCGAATGAATTAAGAACTACTAATAAACCAGGTGATAGTAACTATATAAAACATAAGTACAACATAGCAAAGGAAAGAACTATATCTTAACAAACAGATATAGGTAAACAATATCTCTTCCTAGATGTATGTACTACTTACATACAAACACATGGAAGAAAAAAATATAGTTATCAACATGGATAACTATATCAAGCTTATTTGCAAAAAAGAGCTGTAACTTTCAACATTATATCTAGGAATCCAACTTAAATAGCATTGCAACCGACAAAGTGGTTATGTATTGCCTTGAGGTGACATCTAAAGGCCTTTTATTCATAGCAATCAAGGCACATCCAAGATCGAGTCAAGGTAGGCAATTAAATCGATTTCATCCTATGGGATGAAAAAATTGAATCATTTCATGATCAAGCTAATCAACTAGGCTTCTATGTCATAACGGTGTAGTAGGGACATCATATAGTATCACATAGCATTACACGAATAGCAAAAACAAGCAAAACGACACATAATCTCAGAACTGCAACAGATAGAACAACAACTCAGAGAATCAAGAATAATCTACAACTTTCATCAATATTACTTATATGTAATGAGCAAATCTCTAAGGCAATGCATGAAGCTATCAACTGATAAGCAAAGGAGCAACTTGGGGAAGAAAGGCTTCTAGACACTTACTTTGCAAAAGTGGGTTTCAACAAGTTGTTCAAGCAAATAAAGTAGGTAGAAAAACATGATACACATACAACTATAGTTAATAAATAGGGGATCTCTAACCAGTATACGTTATTAGATGAATAACATGCAAACAAGATAATCACAATAGCTCAATTGATGGAAGATTTTGTCTCAGGGTCTCCAGAAAATACTAATAATCTTTAAATCATGTAAATATATGAGTAAAATGACATGCTAAACTTAATCGCATTCTAAAGCATATAGAAGTTAGATCGTTCTAGCATCAATTCAATTCTTTCTGGGCTTCTTTATGACATCAGAATAGTAGGGCATCAAATAGTATCACATAGCTGCACACCATTGACAACAACACTTAAAGGACCCCTCTGGCTGTAACGACATGCCATAGAAGAACAAGCCAACACACCGAAAATCAAATAATCAACAACATCAAGTGATATTACATGCTCGGACTGAGTAATTTACTGAGGATATCACATACAATTACCGATAAACAAGCAAGAAATATGGTCGAATATAACCACTAACTGATGGGGAGGTTTCTATATCTCTTGTACACAAGTTGTCTAAGAAAAGTCGGCAAGTTATTCCTTGGTCGATATAGGTCTAACACAAGGTCCATATATTTTTAACAATGCACTCATATAGCTTAGCTAATGGGAAGTTCTACCTTAGGGTCTCCATAAGGAATTGGTCATCTCTAACTCGTGGGAACCTGTAAATTAATTGACATGCCCATGAGTATAACTTTAGGCCCCTTGCACTCCCATTAGAATATTACAAATATATGACACAACACAATTAAGCCACGCCAGACTCTTTGTTTCGTTTAATTACATTAATAACCATGTTTCATAGCTCGATGATTAAGTAATACGACATAGAATCCAATGCGACCATGTGTACACATATCGCATTATTAAGTCCCTTAGGTGCCTACAAGGAACCATATATATATGTAAATGTATATCCTAGGTTCGAGGAATAGTAATGGCAGTATGCCAAAATGATAGCACGATAACCCACAATGAAACAACCAGAATGGAGAAAAGGACACCAACAATGACCAAGATATAGCAAAATAGCGATGGCAACAAACCTAATGGCCAACAAAGCACAATTCTAGAGTGTCCTATGAAAATGACAACGTACGACATTAAACTTATTGTGCAAACACATAAAGTGAGTTAGATCAATCATTTCATGTCAGGGAACTCAGTTGACTTATGCCAACATTTACTTTATACACACTCGCCATCAAGGTTAGGGCTAAGAATTCAACTACAACCTCGGATACACAAGCATACTCTCCTCCTCAAACATGAGATATACAAAATGTGCACACATACGAATTCATCCTCTTACAGTCATTACTTCTTGCATTGCGTACATACATATACAACCACTCAAACTATATCATGAGATAATAGAATTCACGGAGTGTAAATAATGACATAGAGAACATAACGTACAACAAAATACATAAGTTAAATTGTTCAGCTAGTTCAACCATATGCCTAACTAAACTGAGGTCAAATAGACACCAAAAAGTGCATTTACTAAATAACTCCTTCACAAACACACATAATTGACTGTTCATAACAAATCTAAGTAACTATATAAGCTTTCATGGCCCTCATATGGTACATAATGCAATGGTTATGCCTTAAAATACACAGGCTCATGATAGTGTTACACAGGGACATTTAAACAAGTATACATGAGTGCAACATTTATTTGCAATCTATGGTCAAAAGTATGTCTTGAGGCTTGTTCGAAATTATTAGAAGCTAGCCAATGACAAGCTAACAATTGTTTTGGGGTAAGGACAATGGTATTAATGGCCTTACAGATATACATCGAAGTTCTATGAGACACATCTATCTTATAAGGTAATCGTAAGAGTCTTAAGAACTCATAGTACGGAAGTGAAAGTTCAACCTTTTATAGAGAACTCTAGTTATGCACTTGGTGTTAATACTTAAGAAAGTACTGGAGATGTATGGATCATCATCCCGGGGGGGCAACACAGATGGTGTAACAATTCTAAAGCTTGTCAAGCTCTTCTTCTTATTTTTTATTTAGGTATATTAGGGTTTGATATAACTAGGCAACCCCATGGCAAGACTGACAACCCACATAGCAGAAAGTATATAGCATGATTAGCTCGATAGTAATGGTAGTTGCATGATGGAAAGCCGGAAATACATTTCATGTAAACAATAAGCAGAAATCCTGACCACATATAAGTAGCAACGACAAGCATGTGGGATGCTTGGAATAGTACTTATGCAACAATCAACAAGACTTTATTTATCACGCAAATTGGCATGCATGAATATGAAAACCTCACTTATTTTCTTAAATAATTCATAATTCACATAAGAGAGGCACCATCTATCTGATAGAAGTTTCAGTTATGAAAAGTAATTCTTAATCACTTTCCTAGTAGTTTACCGTTAACAATCCATTAATGTACACATCTTGGCACACATACACTCACAAACAACATCCAATCATATATAAGGACACATACCCATAACTCTAAGTAGATGCATTATCACAAAATGGGTGAAGTCTTCAATGTGAGAACGAAAACCTAACCCACTAATTAGAAAAGACTTTAACTTTCTAAAATCTCTAGGTTTTCAAAAATGAAAAATAGTTTAACTGCTTCTAGCTCCCTTCTCTAACAACCTTTGAGTATGTCTGCTTACTCCATTACAAGGCCTGAGGAGAAAATCGTTCCTAAGGGTAAAGAATGGTCTTAGAGTTAACTATTTCTGCCCTTTTAAACTTAAAATCAAGCATACCTTCAATGATATCGTCAAAGATGTATGCATAAAAACAGTTAATAATGAAGCCAACACTTAGCTAAACCATAAGAGCACAAGCCATTTAGCTCATACTCTTACATATAGCTCACTATCCTAATCATTCAGTCTACTCTAAAATCAATCAATCACATCAGCATGCAAATCAGAAACATATTTACACCCCACTCAAGAATTATCTAAACGGCTGTATGAAATGCAAGACTTAGGTAGTGACCTATGGTCATAGGACCCTGCTCTAATACCATATGTAATACACCTATTCCCTAGGGTTAGTGATGTTAGTGATGTCTAAAATTTTGGAATAAAACGGATGGAGTTCCCCTTAAAACTGAGCATAACTTAGGCTTATAGCCTTACACTAGGTACCTGTAACAATAAAAAAACATAAAGAATATGTCTAACAAGCTCAAAGGCTATACGCCAGAGATCACAACTCCACAGGTCACACACCCGGAATACATAAGTTATAAAGCTAAATAAAATAAAGAAATAAAAGACACAACTCAATGAGTCACCGGCTGGAGCTCTAGGTTATATCCCGAAAACAAAACTCAACTTAAAGCCAACAAAATGACTAACTATTCATATGGTTGGCCCACACGGGCATTCAAAGCGACTGCTAGTCAATATGCATTAAATAAACTATAGTAATTAACTTATATATGTTCAAGAATTTACGAATACATCACATTATGTCGTTTAACTCATGAATCTAGGTATATATATGCATGACTCATTCTTCAAAGAAAAAAGAGGTTTTAACTCAATTTATGTGAATTGAGGACTTCTTCTTGTCTTTTCAAGAACCTAAAGGAAAAGGAAAGTAGAGAAGGGATGCACTACCACATGTTTAATGAATGATTCTTAACCCAAACAAAAAACAAAATAGTTGCATCTAATACTTTTAAGTACCAATCACATAGAAATTGGCATCTAGTATCGAAATATTGAACATATAAGACTTTTCATATCCAATAACACCTTGATAACACCCCAGTATTATAGTTATGGACTTAATTTACAATGCTGTAAATAATTCAATATGCAGGGCTCCCTCCTCACAGCACCTCCCACAAAAAGTCCTCAAATTCCACTCAGTGGTTCAACCTTAAATTCATAAAATACTCAATTTAGTTTCGATTCAACAACATCATCGCCCAATTTTCATAATGTAACTAAGGTTCTTGACCATATAGCATGCTAGTTTAACCATGCTACATGACTTTAAGGGTTATGGATGGCTGCGTGTAAAATGATCGTTGATATGATTTGACCGAGCAAACTAGTAGACATGACTGAGCTACCCTATATTATGTTTTGAGTGAGGAGTTTATGCAACGCTTGGTAAATTTCATAAAGAACCTTGAGGGATACTTTGCTAACCATCATATGTGTTGCCAATGATGTCTTATTATACTTTAGTTATTATGTTTGACCTTCCTTCTATTCTAATTGTCCTGTAGCTAGGCATGATACCATTTTGCATATTACCACTACTATTTCTCGAGTTACGTCCACATGTGTATGTAGTTGCTCATGAGCACCTCAAGGAATTCGATAATGTGTTGCCTTTACTCAGGGGGATATTAGATCTACGTTGTATGCCTCCAGCGAGTTATAAAGCATGGTTGTTAATGCGACGGACTAAAATGCATACCCTAGTGTGACTTGATTGTACTGTGTTATAACTTGTGATATTCTTATAAATGTGCAAAGGGACCTAGTGAAAAATCTATGAACATACGCATGCATTTATATTATTCTACAAATTAGAAGTGACCAGCTTTGAATAGGGAGCCTAGGGTAAGTCTTTCCACTAACAAAGCTCTTGTGATTACCTTGTTTGCTTGTCTTTGTAACTAAGCATTCTGGGCAAAAATTTCTTTCTTATCTAAGTGCAATTGTTGAGGTATTTACCGAGGAACTTTGCATACCCCTGTAAAGCCACCTTACCTTAGTAGTTGAACTCTCATGGAATGATAATTGAGTTGTATAAAGGTAATGCTAGATATACAAAACTTGTATCAGACCTACCACAACCAAGAAACCATTTATCTACCTCTCTTAAACAATTAATGTACAGACCTATACTGGACTCTTACTGTGCATCGACGCATATTCCTGTTATTTAGCTTCACCAAGTTTTGTCTGTGCGTGAAAATTGGCAGTTAAATATGTTATCCTCCTACAAATTGCTCCCTATATACATGTTAGACTGATTCATGTTGCCATGATTCTTGGGCTGGAGCATGTTGAGTTGTTAATTCTATGCAACGTCATTGTACTAAGGTGATGCTATATGATGCCCTCATTATTGTGATGTGCTGTAGGAGTTTCCAAGTTAACCAACTTGCTTCTATAGCGAATTACTGTAATGTTTTAGAGTGAACTTGAGCCAATTAACTACTCGTATATGATCTTAGTCTATTATGGCTCAGTTTCCATACCTTTAGATGCTAATTCATAACAATGCATATACATAGAGTTATTGGTCACGATGCAGGTAGTGATTAGATAATTGTGGGTCTGTGTGCCTTTAAAATAAGTTTGATATTGTTTTCGATGATAACTCACTTACTCCTCTTCTATGCGATTTACCCTAAGTGCATGAATTGAGTGAGTAGTTGCTAGAATAGGATTAGCGAGGGGGTGACTAGATACGATAGCCTCTTTTTCGATTTAAAGGACACAATTAATGCTGAAACAAGATTTCGGATTCTACTATGAGTTGTGTAGATCATGCTATGCATATGTGCATGTTATGAATGACTGAACTATAGACCCTAGAATTTCGAGGACGAAATTCTTTTAAGGGGAGAAGAATGTAATAGCCAGGGATCTTCATCCAGTCCTAACTATTTAGATTAATGTTTTTATTAACCGCGTTCTATTTAATTGGCCATATTAGACTATTTGTTTGCGTACTAGTTAAGTGTGATACTTATAAGAAGTAATTTTATTAGTTTTCCTAATTTGTTACACAATTACGTGAAATTAGTGATTCATTAAAATTAAGCTGAAGCATAATTACGCAAAATTAGCATGTTATGTGAGGATATTTGAGGTTGAGATTAAGAGACATCAGATGATTTAGCACCAAACTCGGGTTAATAGGTGGGATTAAACAACCAAAATAAGAAAAAGAAGCAAAAGGGGTCGAGGGCCCTTTCTCCTTCACAAAAACATGAAGTAGCGGGCTTTTTCAGCTGCCTAGCCTCGTGCACACAGCTGGGAATGACAGAGAAAAAGAGAGAAAGAGATCGAGCGGGAGAGCGAGATGAGAGAAGGCAGAGTGAGGTGGTGTGCCACCACCACGCTAGCGACTAGCATGGTGGCCAATACGACCGGCTTCAAGCAGCGACCCCTGTGACCCACAGAAGTTAGAGAGAGAAAGAGAGAGATGTTCAGGCTCGTGATGCACAACGACCACCAGATCAGGTGGCGAACTCTGACGGTTGCTGGTCAAAAACTGGCAGCCGAGGAGTGCTTGGGGACGGTTTGGCATGTGGTAATGAAGTGAAGGATGAGAGGAGAGCTGCAAACCAAACCCCAGCCACCACCATCACCACTACTGGCGGCCTAACTTGAGGTCAGGAGAGTGAGAGGAATGGGGCATGCAAACAGCAGTAGCAAAGCTCGGGGCAGTAATGAGGGGGAGGTTAGAACACTTGAAATGTTGCTACAAATTAGCCTAATTAGCTTAGGAGTTAGGTCCTTAAGCTTAGACCGAGGTTGGTGGTTCTTGACTCCCAAAACTACTAATAATTTGCAAAATATTTACGAATTGTTTGTGATATATGATTCAATAATTAAATTGGAATTGTGATGAATTGAGAATCTATGAGGACTACGTGGATTGATTTGGATTAAATTGAGATGTTTTTGAGGATTATTGTGCCGGGTGCCATGAGGAGAAAGTTAGGGTTATGCAATGAACAAAATATTTTTACGTAGTGTATTGCCGTGTATTTATGCCATGTGATTATGTTGTGAGTGCTGAACTGATAGTATTTTGTAGTAACTTGCTGACCATTAATTATATCATCGCTGTTAAGGTCATTACTTGCATCCTTTGCGACCTTAGAGTGAATCGAAAAGTGCTTTGAATTAGTTGAATAGTTCACCAACTAGTTCGATGGCAAACCAGACTTACGAACTAGGTAACCTTTTACTTGTTCCAATATGCCCTAGATGAACCTCAGTTACTTGCTGATTGTGTTCTATAATGCTTCCAAAATGCTAATGATATGATTTACCAAAAACCTGTAGCGGAAGACTTAATAATAGAAGACACTACTACCGTCCTGATAAGGGCAAGGCTCACTGAAATAATTTAATCTTGCAACTCATGTTCAAAGCACAATATCTATCAAGCTGAAACACTCCAACACCAAAGTCTATAATAGTTCAACTTTAATATAATCGACTTAATCAAACCCTTTGCTAAGTCCACTCACACTACACAAGTATATTAGGCGTAGACCTAAGTTGACCCTGAGATCGATCCCAACATTTACGCTATGCTGAATCCACTGTGAGCATTCTGATGACTTTGAAAAAGGGCTTGTGAAATGGAGAAACATGTGATACTTCTTCACCTAAATGGAAAACATAAAATCAATTCGAAAATGTAAGCAAAAACTCAGTATATGCATTCCTGTGTTGTAAAATGAGCATAAAAACACTGTGGATAGGTACCTGCCTTTGTAATTCATTTAGTTCACAATAACAATGAAAATGAACGTAATATGAAACTAAATTGCTCATTATTATCTGGATGTGAATCCCTTGCAATGATATGATCTATACATAGGTGTATACCTGCTAATTCGATCAAGAGTTGGCCTGAAGCCGTGAGAGTAAATGATGGGCTGACGCCCTATAGATGATAACTGACGGGGTCACAAGTTAAATGGAAAATCACTGTATAAACTGATTCATTGATAAGCTCATTAAGAGTTGTAACTTGAAAAATATGTTCTCCTTTTTGAAGATACATGCAATGGACGTACCTTGAGTATTTAAAAATATCATCCGACATGATAAATATGTTCAGACTTGATAACACTTATGCATAATAAGGAATGAAAACTAAGTCTCGACTCTGTTCCATAAATGCCATTGTAGGTATGTGTAGTCAGTAAATGAACCTTGCATAACTGAGTAAATAAAAGTATATATAATAGAAATTGAGAAATTAAATGGTATGCATAACTTGGGTAATTTAATATGATTTCAAAACTAAATCAACAAAATTAATTAGATCCGATATAAAGTAAATGAAATTAAAATAGTCCACCAATGAGATAAATGAGATTACAAAGGTAAAGGCCTTGATGGTGACAATTGAGAGATGGTTGTGGCATTTTCTGAAATAGGTTACTGATATGGGTTTGGAGTTCGCTGATGTATAGCTTAGCTCAAGATAACAACAAGTATACTATATTAGCTTGATAAATGCCTTTGATACATTCCAAATTGAGTAAGTAATAAATGTTTAAGGCCAAGAGAGATATATCCGGGTTCAAAATAGTATAAACTGCAATAACTTGGTTTGATAAATATGGTTTTTGAGTCAAAATCTCCCCACTTCTCATATTTCATTTTTAAATCTATTAGATGTAGAATTCCACCAGAATGAATCATTGAACTGAATAGAAGCTATTAAGCTCAGCAAACTTCGTATTTTCTTTGAAAAATTTATAAATGATTCAAAGCTTGTAACCAAGCTTTGAAATTGTATACTTGTCTTCCTCTTTCTCATTAATCAAGCTAAAAGCTCTATGAAAGTCTATGAATATTCATGTCCCCTTAAATGACCTGGCTTGGCCCAAAATACACAAAATAAGTGCATGATCAATCTTACTCAATCTTTATTATTGCTCTTTACACAATTACTCAAAATGCTTCTAAAAATCACCAAACTTAAAATACTCAACTAAAATTCATAAAATCTTATAGGAAATTCAAAAATAATATGGAGAATCTATAGTAAAATTTTCAGAATTTTCTTTCAAGTATATGCTGCATAAAAATTGCAATAACAACCCAATTTGCACCAAAGCAGATCAGTTCACTTCAAAAATTCATAACTTTCATCCTTGACCTCAAATGAAGACCTAAAAACCCAATATGAAAGTGTTAAGAAGTCCCGAAAAACTTTTATTTGTAAACAAAAGATGATTCCCCAAAATGGGGCTAAAATACAAGCGTGTTAGTTTTGGTCTATTTTACACAGTTTTGGCAAAACAATCATAACCTTTTTCACAGATCTCAGATTAAGATGATTCAAAAGCCATTTGAAAGCTAACATACTAAAATATATACCCGCCAAAAATAACATTTTTTCCATAGGCCAATCATTACCAGTTTAATCCCAAAAGCTGAAATCTCGAAAGTTGTCATGTTTTCTGAAACTTCTAGCCCTCACTGTTCAGCTTTCCCCCCTCTTTTCACATAAATCCTCACCTGAATTCATTCCAAATCACCAAAAACATCATCATAATCATTAATAAAACTAAATATTACAAAATCAAATGCAAATCAATCCATAAACATGGCTTTTTACTTAAGCTTGCATGAACATGATCACCCCTAAACTAGAGCTGGGAATGTTTTGCCTGATACGATAACATGACACGAACCCGAGCCGAAGTTACCGAGAAAACCCGAACCCAGCCTGAACTGAATCGATTTCGACCCGAAGTCGATACGATTTGATCATTTAGCACGAGAACTTGTTACTTTTCAATTTCAAACAAATCTAGACTATTTTCAACACTGACATGAAATTGACATGTTTATTAAATAGGTCGACCCGATCCGACGCGTTTCCTAAGTCTTCCTAAACCCTAGCATGATTCAAGCTCAACTTGACCATGATCAATACCAAAACAACTCTTATTTCTTATCAAAACATCATGATCAATGATCACAAACATCAAAACAAGAATCAAAACTAAAATAAAAATCAAAACCAACAAGATCAAGTTTCAAGATTACTGATTTTGCTTGAGGATAAGTAAAGATGGAGGTGATGTTTAGTGGTTTTGATAATGGAGGATGGTGGCTAGTAGTATTAGGATGTCGGGGGAGTCAGAGGTCAGCGGGGCCGGCCGAAAACAGCCAGACAGTGGCTGGAGCTGTTGCTATAGGGGAGAGAGAGGGGAGAGAGAAAATGGTTAAGCTTAATCATGGTAATTAGTTAGGTCAATAAGCAAACTTTTTGGTCTTCAAATTGGGCCAAAACAAAATTGAGTTCAAAAATAAAACGCTCCATGACGATAACGCTTTTGCATATTTTTGTAATGTTATAAAATAATAATAAAAATAACAATAATAATAATAATAATAATAATAATAATAATAATAATTATTATTATTATTATTATTATTATTTCTTAAACCATAATTATCGAGGCCTACTATCGATTCACCTGATATTTAATTAATCAATAAAGCTTGAATTAACAATCAATGAAACTTGAATTGCAAAATGGGGCCTAAATGAAATGTCCTCCAGCCGGGATGATTAAATATGATAAATGAGAGCAGAAAATTTAAATGACATAGGGTAATTTGGTAAATATATAAATTGAGTGTAATTGAATTAATAAACACGATTTGGTTAAACAAATAACCATGAGTGATTAAATCCATAAGCATGATAAATTAAATAAGTAAACATGATTAATTAAATAAATAAATATGATTTAAATAAATAAATATGGGTTAAGGTTGGGTTAGTACAACCTTCCCTTCTTAAAGAGTTTCGTCCTTAAAACTTATGACGCTTGTCAGATGGATGCAATGCTACTTTAAAAACACATGGGCCATTGGTTCCTATGCTTCCCTCTGAAGAGGCATAATTTGCCTAATGTACTCTGACTAAGGGTGTCTACATATTGTATAACTGCTTAATCCCATGTTTCAGTAGTAAATTCGAATGCTTCTCACACAATATCCTCAATGAACTCAATTGCTTTGATTCAAAATTGATATTCTCTTTGAAAGGAAAGAACCTTGTTACAAGTGAGGAGGTACTCACTACTGGTTCATCACCTTGTCCACTAATGGAAACTGTTGTATATATTGATAAGTACTCTGATACTATCAGTGAACAAGCTATAGGATTTAACCTTTCAATGAATCAAAAGGCCCCATAACTAGTTCCTCATTGTCCTTGGATAGTCGGTCTCTTACTATCTGGACTAAAAAAGCCTTTTGAAATAATTTATAACCCATCTAAGACTTTGGTTATTTCTTTGTTTTGCCAGCACAACTCTTTTGTGGACCTTGTATCACCTCAACATGTACTTGAACTTTCCCTCTTAATGCTTGCTTGGGTTAGCTCTGACCTTATACTCAATATTTCTTCTGGCTCACTCCAATATAATTAGACAGTGGTAGAGATTATGCCCTTATAAAAATGTCCTCATCTGATATTCCTAATGCATTACAGGATCTCCCCTCATCAGACTACTCAAGGATCTGCTCCCGGTCGATAATGGGCAATGAAATGACCATGGTTAGAGATGAGAGTGATGAAATTCTTAGCCAAATTTGCATACAAAAGAAATGAACAATGACGCCAGAAAAGGCTAATGAAGGAGAGATTATCATAGGGTGGTTAAAATAAAGATAACCATAAATGTATCATAAATTCTGAGGTATAATGCCACAAGAATTGTGGTTTACAAATATGGACCATAAAGGGTCCAATAAATAATCAACCAAGGAGAAAGATAGCATGGTTATACTCGGGTTGAACTGATGAATTGGAAACAAGATGACAAGCAACTGTGCTTCAACTAGGTGACTTTATAACCACAAGCAATGAGATAAGTGCAATAGATATATGGGACAAGCAACTTGCAATAAATAGATAGATAGATTGGATAAGTAAAGTGAAGGAG
>NCQV01063357.1:13610-35097 GCA_002740545.1 Lophocereus schottii
TATATGCTCCATTGAAGATACATCATTATCCTCATCTTGGAGGAAAATGGACCATTCGCAAGGCACATGCCTCCCTCAAACTAGTTCAGAGATTACCCTTGAGATACGCATTAGAACAGAAAGCTCATCAAACATGACAGGACATGACAAAGTGGAAAGCACACTTGATCAATGGCAAAAATAACAAAAACACCAAAACAGAGCAAAATAGATGGTCTAACACTGCTATGGATTAAAAATAAAATAAAATAAAAGTATTACCTTGCGCTTTGTGTTGCAGAAGATTACTGCTTGGGTGATGGTAAGAGTGTCATAAAGATCACAAAGAGTATCAAATTTCCAATCTTCCCGCTCAACCGCAACAAAGAATTGCTTGATACCCTATCATTAAAGACGAACCCAAAAAAATTAAGGAACAAGTGAAATATAAAGCAATAAAACTTCAAAACCCAAGATGCAAATCAACACCCCCAATTCCTGCCAGGGTTGGCTGCATTGGGGGCAGGGAAGCACCCAGGGCGGGGCATTTAGCAACCTCAAGCCTTAATTGGAAACAGGTTGTCTCCACACGGCCCGGTGTTAAATTGTTAAAAGAACCGGACTGGACTGATCAGTCCGACTGGTTCACCCCAGAACAGCTATACCAACCAGTTCGAAAAATGCATCAACCTGTTTTAGCCATCAAACCACAAAAAACAGGCCGATCCACTAACCTCTTGACCCAGCCGAACAGCACTTGGACCGAAATTTTTCAATATAAACTCCAAATCTTTGAAAAATAAATTCAGACTCTTGGCAGTCTAGCCCGGTCTACAATTCAGGCAGGTGATGTCCACTCCACTTTGGCCTCCCTTTTGTAGCTTTGTAGTTGATAAATAGGTGGAATACAAGTGGGGGAAGAAGACTAGAAGATAGGGAGGAAGGCACATCGACTCAAATAATAGGATAATGGATCACAAGGTTTTTACTGAGTAAAAGTCTCTCCCTCTCTGTGTATCATTTGTATGCGGTCAATTTTAAAAATAAAAATAAAATTTTGCTATGGCCTGTGGATACTAGGTGGGTTTAGTCCTTCTAGTTTGGGCCAATTCAACCTCTTTCTTTCCTCCTCCTGTTTCAGATTGGGTTTTCTTTCCTCTAAATTCTTCTCATATATATTTACTTCTTAAGTTGATTTTATTTTTAGCAATAACCAGTTTATGAATAGAAATACTTATAAAGAATTATGCATAAACATATGCATGAATAGAAATACTTGTTAAGTTCATTTTATTTTTAGGGCTTTAATTAACATGTAATATTTTCTCATTTTATTTTTTTTGTTAATGTATACCTTTAAAAAATAGAAACAAAAAGGGTAATTACAGGATCCAGGTCATACCGGTATAATCTGTGCCGACAAGAAACCAGCTCAACCAATTCAATCTCGATCTAACCAGTTAGACCGATCAATCCATTGACCCACTCCCTCAAGCGGGTCAATCACCGGGTTGTTTTTCTTGAACATTGCAAGCCCCTAGCCTAAACCTTTGATTGCCTACTACTTCACCAGAATGGAAGTAGAGGACATAGGCCCTATATTTTAGCCCAAAGTGACTTCTCCTAAAAGCGGCCGAAGCAGAAACTACAATATATTGTCTCTATTTGAACGAGTAAAAACAGAGGAACTCACCTCAAGAGTCAACTCATCACGTTTCACAAGGATTTTAACAGGATCAGTCATAAATTTGTTGGTCATCTCCAGAATTTCATTTGGGAGAGTGGCAGATATTAGCACAACCTATCAAAAACATAGAAACAACAAAGAGATCAAAACCACTGACCCTTCATAAATCAAAACACGTAATATGCATTAATCATATTAAGAAGCAACACTACTTGTTACACTTGTGGTCCTGTGGAACAAGCACAATGTTGTAATAACTCAGACAAGATGAACATAATGACCATACATCAAAGCAACCACCCATTCAAGCCGAACATGATACCATGATTACCCGCATAATTGAATAACCCTTGAAACCACTAGAGAATAGTGGAAAGATAACGAACAGAAGACCAAAGTAAAAAGCAGATAGTACCTGAAGCTCCGGAGGAAGGTATCGGTAGACATCATAAATCTGATCCTTAAAACCTCTGCTCAACATTTCATCAGATTCATCCTGTTCGGAAAAGAAAGGTAAACTTTTGAGTCTTAGGCTCTTAGCGGGTCCCCAACTACCCAAATTCAACGGGATAGTTGTCTAACATCTTCACTGAGTGAAACAAAAGAAGAAGAAATCCCGCAAAAACATAATTGTAGTTACTCACAAGAACTAGAAGTTTGATCTGCCGGGTTCTGAGGGTTCTCCTTTTGATCATATCACAAACTCTGCCTGGAGTCCCTGAAACAACATGAACTCCATACTCCAGTTTCCTGATATCCTCACCCACGCTTTTACCCCCAATGCATGCATGAGCTTGTATATTCATGTGTAAACCAATGGCCATTATCACTTTTTCCGTCTGCGCAGCTAGCTCTCGAGTAGGAGATAAGATCAATGCTTGTACCCTTGGAACAAACGGAAGCAAATAAGATACTTCAGTTATTATTCTAATTTCAAATACAAATACGAAAATGACTTCAATGTACACCCAAAGAGAGCTACTCTTTTCACTGCAATTACAGAAGCTATAACCAAGCATTTCTGATCTTATCTCCAACTGGCTATTTCACCACATATTTCCTCACACAAATTTTTTTTAGCAATCAAAAATTATATTAAAAAACACCAAAGGGATGTCACCCATATCCAAAAGGAGGCAATCACAAAATAAGTGTAAGTAAATAACCATCAAATTAGGTTCTTGACAGCACGACAACTACAACAGAACAAATGAACAATAAATAACATGGTTGCCCTGCTTCATATTGATTTGGTCATCTGAGAGACCAAAAACGGCAGAGTTCACAGCACATTTTCTGTGAAACAGAAGGATTTTAAAAACAAAAAAACCCCCCCCCCACACACACAGTGCTATGCAAGGCACTTTTGTCTCCGTTGAGATTTCTGGTGTGGTTCAGGGCACACGAGGGTTCTTATTCATGCAGCTCACTGCAAGGAATAACACAAAAACGATTACATTAAGTAAGCCAGAGCAGTACACTGGCGCATTGTTCGGTCACCCAGACCACCCCCATGTTCATTCTTCAGACCAGACATCGCTCCAGACCAAAGACTACATATTTTATTTTAAAGACAAAAATTCTGGTCCAACCCTGCACCATGTAATCAATCACATTAGGGTTACTCATCTACCCTCAAATCGCACTTCCCACATAGAAACCCTCCCCTATCTCTTCTCTCTCTGCAGCTATAGTTGGCATCCAACACTGTTGCCCCACTGTCACAGATCATCAATGACTAATCAATCAAACCCATCTATGGTTTCTGCTCTCAATAGTTCATTGAGGCTTCAGTGTTCAAATCTTAACTGCTTTCACTCTCAAAGCGAACCTCTGACTTCAGATAATAGTTGGCTTTAGTCTCCTCTACTTCATGTTTGGAAGCTATCGTAGATAGAGGATCAATTAATCTCGAAATTCAGCTAGGTCTGAAATCCATTAACTCAGTTTCGTATGTTCTTTTTAACTTCATATGTTCTGTGCTTCCATCTCTTACAGAAGCTGTCTTGTACTTCAGTTGATGCTTGATCAAAAATTCTTTAGCCTTGCAAGTTCCTTTCCATCAGCAACTGCATTATTGAGCAGCATCCCCAGTCAAAATGGCTTTTCTTGGTCAATACTCAGAGCAAGTAGTTAGGATCCCAAAAAAGCGCAACACCTCTGATTGGGGATGGGTTTTTTGACTTAACCACGTTTGGTGAATTGATGCACCCACGACTCGCGTCCCAGGTCGTGCGAGCAGGGTAGGAGGTGGTTGAGTGAATTCCGTCACCATGACTAGAATTACTTTTAAATTTTAATATTAAATTCGAATGTCAATAAGCTCCAAAGCTGCTTTAAAACTTCAAATCAAAGGTTACAGCATTGCATCCCTTAGAATATCTATAGGTGAGGTATAAAATAGGTAGAAACATTACTTTCACAGGGAATGATTGTGTGGATTGCCTTAGAAGGCACGATAATGTACAGCACATAATGGGTAGTCAGAATAGTGTAACATCCAGAGGTAATGACATGTTATTTGATGTCAAGGCTATTCGTGCAAGTCCTTCAAAGCTATCCTTTTCCCCTTTATTTTTCCTTTTAGATGCATTCAGCTTCAATAACTAGCTAAGATATGCTTTTTCGAAAAACTAGATATGCTTTTAAAAAGCCTATCAGTCAAGACAAGCTTCTCTCCATGCCATTTGCCCACTTCGGCCATTTACCATCCTTGAAAAATGCATCCTATCCGAACTTCACACTGACGGATATAAACTCACCCCTGTCAAACACCCATTAGTAGAGAAAACCAGGTGACCAGGAGAAAGCCAGCATATACCTTGAGTCTCTTCCGTTGTCACTTCACTCACTTGTACACTCTAATCTAATGAGAAGATCTTATATCCCATTCCAACAAATAAAAATACTTATATGTTCAAGGAAAATAGTTTTCCCCTTCTCATGACCCATGGTGGAGCGAACTAACGACATAAACTATTTCATCATGCATTCACGTACCAATCTCTGCCCCCCTCAGAAACAAAGCAAGATAATAAAGCATGCACAACACGAGGACTATACAGAAACTGAGTAAACCAACACGTCTCTCTGCCCGCACCCAACCTCGAACTTCCCTACTAGCTCCCTTCCCCTAACTGCCCCGTCATTTAATCTTTATGTTTCAAACTTGAAAGTTACTCGGTCTCCCCCCAAGCCTGGCAACAACATGTTTTAGTGCACATCAAGGTCGAACCTTTCCCTAAACCAGTATGGTTATGTATCAAATAAACCCCTCACCCTTCCCACCTACCCCACAAACAAAACAAAACAAAACCAAAAAACTTACTTTCAATTGTCAATTAAAGTCCAACACGCAAAACACACACACACACACATAAAGTGACAACAAAAATTAAAAATAGGGTTTCAAATCAAAAATCCAATAAATTCACATAAATCAATTGAAAACCAAGAACATACTCGCGGGTGGCGGTATCGACCATCTGGCAAACAGTCAGGGCAATCATGGAGGTCTTTCCGGTACCGGACTGAGCCTGAGCGATGACGTCCCGACCCTGAATGATAGGCATGACGGCACGCTGTTGAATAGCAGAAGGTTTCTCGAAGCCATAAGCATAGATCCCACGCAACAAATCGTCCTTTATTCCCATCCTATCGAAGCTCGCAATAGGCTCGATACCCTCTGTGGTCTCGAACTGCAGCTTGTCGTCGTCTGCCCTCCGGCCTCTGTTCGCCGGCACCACCGACGCTGATGCCATCGCCGCCAATAATTGAGTGACGATAATTTAGGGTTAGGGTTTTTCTCTCTCCTCGCCCGAGTTTCTGTTACCTGTTCTGGCTTGACAGGCGAGTTTGAGGAAAGTCGATGAAGGGAAGAGGGAGAGCACGCGAAGGCGATGAGGAGAGCGACTGCGCGCCGGGCCCCCTTTTGATTTTTTATTTGTTGCGCATAATTGATTTTGATTTTATCGTGTCGAATCGTGTGCTAGTGGGGGTGCACAGCTGGCAACACAGGTTGATTTGGATTCGACTCAAATTTAGGTCTTAATAGGTCAAATTTGATATGGATCTAATTTTTGTATGTTTGATGTTTGATTTGGATCAGTTTATATAAATAATTTGAAACTCTTTGAGAAAAATAGAAGTGAGTGAAACGATTTGATAAAATGAACTTTTATTATTAAATTATTTTTATAAATTTTTTTAAAGGTCAAAAAAATGTTTCCTAAAAAGGCGAATAAAATTATCACTTGTATAATAGAAGTTCTTTAGAATAACGGTTTTGCTAATTATCGCCCTTAGGGCGACGGATAAGAAATGATTATAGAATATTATCCTGAAATATATATCCATTATCTATGGAATCTTCGTATTTTTATTTGCATACAAATATCTAGAAAATATTAAAATCAATTTTGTCTGTTGTTATATTAAATCTAAATCCTTTAATTTTTTAAAATTAAACCCAATCTTCCCCTTGTTTACAAGTATAATCCCGTTGGTCGCCATTTGCTGAGTTGGGAAACCCACCAGCACCAATCCTCCCCCCCAACCACAGTAGTCTGCAGAGATCAAAGAACCTCACGAGTTTGTTCATCAGTCTTCGATGATAGTCATGGTGGCTAAAGAGCACCATTGTCACCCATCAGTGAGGTCCTCAATAGTACAATGGCGGTCCGAGTAATGTGAATTGATGGTGACGCCCAGAGTTGTGTGGGTATGAAAAGAACCATCTAGTTACCATTAATCCATGATATTTAGAGCAATTTTAACTAAATGAACCATTTATGTATCTATTAATTACTCATCATCTAGAGTGGAGGCAACATAAATATGCACATATCATGAAAAAGGCTAAAATTCTATCAATGTGATGGGATTTATTTACTCAAAAATCTTTGTGCATCTCTCGGATTTCTCCTTCCTCAATTGCTTATTTTCTAACAGGATGCATAAATGGCTTCACTTGGCGAAATATTAGGTAAAAGTATAATTCAGGTCTCATTAGCAACCCAAGTTTGGTAATTAGGTTTACAAATATCTAGAAAATTAATTTTTAAACGGGACAATTCATTAGGATTATCTATATCATGATGTAGAATAATAAAGGGTGAGAGTCCATAAATAATGGAATGTAACAACTTCTTATATATCGCCCTAAGGGCGACAATTAGCAAAACCATTATAATAATTCCAGATCATGTAATTTTATAACATTTTTTAAAAGGCAGTTGATTATATTCATACCATGAAGAACATGAACCAGTATGATCTATCAAATTTACTAACTGGTTCAATTCACAATTCTCATGACTAGGTCACCCCCTTTGCTTGCCATATTTAGGTAAGACCATGCAACAAACAAGTATTAGACAAGCCTTTTTTTTAAGCATAATCAACATGGTTTATATGTCTAAATTATTATACGAGGTCTTTTTAAACAAAGCGTCGTTTAGAAGAGCATCAGATCTTAATGCTAATTTATCAACTATGATATCGTTATGGGATGCAAGTTTCAGAATTTAATGACATTTAAGTGATTGAGAGTATTGATTATTCATAGCCACCATAATTGCTTATACACATATGAGCTCAGCTTTGTTTTCTTAATAAATTTAACCTTTTTTTAAGATAGAATCTTGCATATTGAGTTTTGAATTGGATTATTTAGATTTGATTTTTAGCCTGTGATTTTTTTCCTGACATTTGAAGAGTTACTTGGTTTAAAACAAATTAAAGTTATGGGTAACACCAACCTCAATAAATACAATTTTGCTTCAAGCGGGTGAAGCGCTTCTTGTTTTGCCTTTAAGTTACGGTACTTTTCCAGACTCCTTAATGGGAAAGCGAGCGAAGACCCTCGAAGTACAAGTTGTGAGAGGAGCGAGGTAGGTCTCGACCTTCGTCTGGATGAACCGATCAGCAGGGACGAGATTAAAGAGGCCTTTAAGAGGATACCCAATGGGAAGGCAAAAGGACCAGACCGGATACCGGTGGAAGTGTGGAAGGGCTTGGGTGAGGAAGGACTGGAGTGGATAACA
Source organism: Lophocereus schottii (assembly GCA_002740545.1). Classification (NCBI taxonomy): domain Eukaryota; kingdom Viridiplantae; phylum Streptophyta; class Magnoliopsida; order Caryophyllales; family Cactaceae; genus Lophocereus; species Lophocereus schottii. The sequence goes on from NCQV01063357.1 coordinate 21,321, forward strand.
GAGTTTTTTAATGTCATCCTTAGGACTTCTAGAATGCCCAGATAATGGCGGTTTAGTACAGTCATCCCATTGTACAAGAATAAAGGGGATATTCAAGACTGTAACAATTATATGGGCATAAAGTTGCTCAGTCACACAATGAAGTTATGGAAGCGTGTGATTGAGTGAAGGTTACAGAAGTATATATCTCGATCTCAGCGAACCAATTTGATTTTATGCCTAGCAGGTCGACTACGGAGGCGATCTACCTCTTCAGAAGGCTTACGGGATTGTACAGAGATAGAAAAGTGGATATTCACTTGGTGTTCATCGACTTGGGAAAAGCTTACGCTTGAGTTTCGCGCAACCTAGTTTGAAGTTGCTTTGAACAAAAAGGAGTGCTACCTGGGTATATTCAAGTTATTAAGGATATGCACGAGGGAGGTGGGACGAGGGTTAGGACGCCGTGAGGGGCTACCGATGACTTTTACGTTGGTATGAGTCTGCATCAAGGGTCCGCTTTAAGCCCTTTCCTGTTCACGATAGTGATGGATGAGCTTACTAAAGGAATTCAGGATGAGTTACTTTGGTATATGCTATTTGCTGACAACATTGTTCTTATTGATTTGATCAGAGAGGAAGTTAATAGCAAGTTGAAATGTTGGAGGCACACACTGGAGTATAGGGGTTTTAGAGTGAGCAGATCGAAAACTGAATACCTCCATTGCTATTTTAGCGGGAGGGAAGGTGAGGGGGGAGATATCACAATTGACGGGGTGCCGATACCGAAGGTCGAGAAGTTTAGTTACCTCGGTTCGATCGTTAAGCAAAATGGTGAGATTGACGAATATATTAACCAACGCATTAAAGTCGGTTGGCTAAAATGGAAGTACGCTACGGGTGTACTGTGTGATAAGAGGATGCCAGTAGGTTTGAAAGGTAAAGTTTATCGTACAGTTGTGAGATCTGCTATGTTGTACGGTTCAGAGTGCTGGGCGTTAAAGAAGACTCATATTCAAAGGTTGATGGTCGCAAAGATGAGGATGATCAGATGGATCTGTGGGTATATGAGATTGGATAATATTACGAATGAAGTAATAAGGGACATAGTTAAAGTGGCGCCCATCGAATATAAGATGAGGGAATCAAGACTAAGATGGTTTGGCCATGTGAAAAGAAGGAGTGTGGACGCACCGGTAAGGAGATGTGAGATTATTAACATCCCTGACGGAAACAGAAGGAGAGGTCGACCAAAGAAGAGTTTATATGAGGTGATTAGAGGGGACCTGAAGGTTGTAGGTTTGACGGATGACACGGCTCAGGATAGAAGGTCCTGACGGAATAGAATTAAGGTCTTAAATCGATGAGTATTGTCGGCATAGAGTATTTCGGTTGTAGCAGGGTAGGTTTTGTTACAGGTTGGCGTTTGTGTGCTGTTTGCAGGTAGTGCTGACTTCGGGAGATGTCATTATTTGTCTGTCGCTACCAAGGTATGGTACTCCCCCATCTGCATTACTATACAAGTGATTCTCTCTCTCTAACCCTTCTTTTACAAATGTTTTCACAAAATTCTTGTTTTGTAGGTCGCTTAGAATCAGCTTCTCTATGGGCATATATGTCAGTGGAGGTAAGACTGCCTATATCTGGATCTTCCAAAACCCTGCGAAATGAGTTGTTGTTGTTGCTATAGTGCACTTGTCTCATATTTGTGCTATTGCTTTTTGGCCACTGTCAATTTTGCTAAAGCATCTAAAAAAAAAAAAGAATTTTGTTCATGTTAATCGAGTTGGCTTTCCTTTATATGAAGACTCTAATGTGGTATTCACGACTCTTTGCAATTTAGTACGCGACAATTGATCCATCATATGTGTAATATATTTCTTACCAATATATTCATTAAGATGTAAGTAAGTTGATGCACAATGATTATTTACTATCCACAAACAAGCGTTACGCAAGTTTTATGGAATGCTTTACTATGCAATTATTATGGACATTCTCGATGACAAATTGTAACAATGTACATACATGTTTGGAGTTATAGGGAGAAGTCATAAGCCAATTTATTGTCTTGGTATTTTCATAATAAGTTAAAACATGTTGCCAAATAATATTGATTGATAAATGGCATCATACCTTGATAGTATTTATACCTACCATACAAGCATTAGATTACGTTGGACCTCATTATTGCTATTGGACGTACTTTCATATGCTAGGTCTACATCATGAGATCATATATTGGTTGTTGAATAATTAGTGTTGGATGCGTGATCACTAGCATCAAACGATGTAACAATTTTGATTCATATGCAAAACAATGACAGATTGTGTAAAGCACGGGTGCAAAACTAATATCAGAAAGTCTTACGTGAGACCGTTTCACATAAGACATATTATGAGACGAATATTTTCATGATGATTTTTAATAAATAATTAGGGTGACTAAAAGTTTATTTATAAAAGTTACAACCAAGTGAACTATTAACTACCCATTAATTAAAAGGTTACAAAAAAATATTAATCAGCATAGAACGTCAAAAAATTTACAATAAAAAGAAGAATGTCTCACATGAACGTTTATGTAAAGTGGTTGGAAGTGGGAGTCACAATGTGCCCACCCTTTCGTCCAGCCCCCAAACCCAGTACCTCGGTTTGCCAACTCCACCCAACAGATTCCCTCCTCTCTAACTCTTCCGTCCGCGGAGTCTCGCCGGCGATTTCTGCCTCTCTGAAGCCGAAAGTGAGCCTGAACCCTAGCCCTCCACCCCCTTCTATCGCTCCACTGAGTCTTACCGCCACAACGCCACCGCGTCTCCGCCTTGCCCTCCGCGCTCACCAACGCGTCGCCGCCGACGGCCGACCTGTCTCCAGTCCAGATCTGTGACCGTAAGTTCAGTACTTTAGTTTGTTGTTTAACGCTTTAATTTGTAGATCAATCTGCTCTAGGAGTTTAATTTGTGGGTTCATTTTGCCAATTTCAATTGTAGAATAGTCCAATATGTGAGTTTATTCTGACTGTTGGTTAGATGACGATTGATTTTTTGAATTTGACTTTAATTGATGAAATATTGACTATGTATATGAAATTCAGTTTGAGTTCGAGTTCAATCTAATTGTTGGTTAGATGGTGATTGAACATTTTGGTTTGAGTGTGGTTTAAATGTTTAACTTGTGAGTTTAATCTAATTTCAATTTTAGACACCAATTGTGTATTCAAAATTGAAGTTGAAATTGAATTGAAACTTCACAAAACACCAATCATAATTCTCATTGTAGATTAAAAAATGCATAGACATTTCAAAGAGAAAGCTATGGAATCTTCATTTCCTTCGGTTCTTGATCTGAAATTCATAAATATGAGGTCTCGTCGAGAACAGTTAGATTAGATTTAATATAATATACCAAGTTTGCTATTTACTTTTGTGACTATTGTTAAATTTAATAGTGTGTGTGCTGTTATGACTCCCTTTTCTTAAAAGTCTGGATCTGCCACTGGATTGAGTACTTTGTGGGTGACCGGAGGAGCGGCTGGAACATTAGAACGATGTGATGGTTTTGGTGGTGGTACATCTGCCCTAACTATGATTGACCCCATGCCTATTTCTTAGCAATGGGATGGTTAAACTATTTTTTAATTCCCGTGAATGGTGGCAGTAGTGAGATAAGTATTCTTGATTGCCATGAAGAGTGAGTTCACGTTTTCTTTTCATGTTTTCTTTATTTTCTATTTCATGTTATTATTCAATTTTTTTTAACAATGACTTACTGAAATTACTATTCTTAGGGACAGAGAATTATTGATGAAAACAGACCCATATGTAGCAATGCGTCTAGAGATGGGTTCATATTTCAAACAAGCACTTTTACCACAAAAATGCTTTTGTATTGTCATGTTGCCATGGTTTGACAACGTTGTTAAATCCCAGAAGAATACAATTTTATGTTGGAAACATTGCACACAATGCGTGGCTTACATTTTTTCTCTGATTGTTCAGGTTTTCAAGAGACTTTGAATTTCCAGGGTTGTGGCCACTTGAAGCAGACAGGGGAGATAGTTAACCTTTAGTGGCGTTATATGCAAACATATGTTGGGTATTGTAAAACTATAAATTTCAGTGAAAAATGCCAATACAATGTTACCATCATACTGCAATTGAGGAACAGGGCTGTTTATCTGACCGGTTGCTCGCTGCTGAAACGTGGCAGATGGATTTAAAATCCGACCCAAGGGCAGCATTGGGCTGTGGAGCGGCTAGCACGACTACTCAGGGAAAGCTGGTAGCAAATGGTGAATGCTTGCTAAGCCATGTACAGAGTCATTCTCAGCTATCGGCCATCAGTATTACATCCGAAAGCTCTGCACGTAATGCGGTATATCAGAGGAGGCGGCTTCTAAAGGACCCTCCTGCCCTTCCCTGTGCTCCTGTTCCTTCTAACATGCCACCTGATACGATAAATTTTGTATACGAAAGAAGGAAGCATCAAAAAGGTGCCGTCACTAGCTTTTCAACTGATTCAGTCCGTATGCCATCAAATGGTGCCTGTACCTCGGCAATCAGGTCAGAGAACCCTTTTGTTGCCTCAGTGGAGAAAACAAGAGATTCTCATGAAATGCTAGCTGCTCCTGGAGGTTCTTCTACATCTGCAATAATTTGTAGCAAGGGGCTGCTTTTGGTGACTACAGAAGCAATTGATGGATGCATAGTTGAGGACCATGGTTCTGATGTAAAGGATAAAATGAATAGGACGGTTGAGTTGCATAGTGTAGACGATAGCTGCTCATCGTCAATGTTACACATGGACATTGGTTCGGGTGCCTTGAAAACTGAAATAGATGACACCGATGAGTGTTCATCATCTGGAATGCTGGTTACCCAAGTAACTGGAGATGAGCTATTGCTATCAACGAAAGATATCTGCATATCAATTCTGAGAAGCAATGGGCTTCTGTCTGATTTTGGGGCAGACCGACCTGGTCTCGTAGAGGAAAACCCTCCATCATGTAGTGATAGTAGTAGCTCTCGCTCATGTAAGGTTTGCCGCCTTACTGGGCTTGTGAAGGACATGCTAATTTGTGATGAGTGTGAGGAAGCATTTCATGTACCTTGTTGCAATGGCAATGTAAGAAGTTTGCCTATTGATGAGTGGTATTGTCAATCTTGCTTTAAGAAGAAGCATAAGCTGATAAAAGAGACTATGGTCAGAAAATCATCAATTATCAGGAGTGAAAAGTGTCATGTGGCATCCGAAGGAGATTTTAGTTCGATAGAATTGATGTTGAGAGATGATGAGCCATACACAACTAGTGTTCGGGTCGGTAAAGGTTTCCAAGCAATTGTGCCTGAATGGTCAGGGCCTACTATGGAGTATGTACTATGACTTCGCATTTTAAAATCTTTATTATGTCAGTAATATCTTTTGTTAATTTGTTGGGATTCTGGGATCACTTCCCATACCTTTCTTGAGTGAGGTCTACATGGGACAGCAGTAGAGTAATAGATATAGTGCCCGAGGACCCCCCCAATCTAAAGCAATTATAACCATCAATGCCTAGATGGGTAGGATGGGTTTATTTTTCTCATGGCATACCCCTAATACACTCATATTTGTCCCATCCTTTTGTGGTTTTTTGTGAAATGAAAAAATAAGCTAGGAAACATTAAATATATCGCATTTACATTCAGATTTTTATTTGATTTATCACTAACCAAAAAGAACATTTTATTATTGATGATATGTGATTGTGGAGATTTATGATTGAGCACAGTTTTTGTTTGAGTAGTGGCAAATTTGCATTTAATTTATTGTGGGAAGTGTTTTCATAAGGCTATGGTCTCTTGACATCAAGGGACCAGATGTGTGCAAGAATCATGAGTATGTTTTGAGTTACATTTTCAAGAAAACACGATTTCCACCACAAGAAGTCTACAATGATGACCATGCCATTAGGGACTGACCATCCAAGGTGAAGGATACGAGGTTGTTTAATCTATGGATTTTTATGGGTTTTTTTTTTGGGGGGGGTTTAATTTGTAAAGTGTTAGATTGGTGTGATTGTCTATTGGTATTTGGGCATTGAATGTACCATCTCAAACCTGTTAGTATTACATTGTAATAGGGCTCAAAATAATGTTGATGTTGCTCATTCGAGACTAGTGTTGGTTAGATAACGGTTTCAACGTTCTAGGGAAAAAAATAGTTAGCATTGTTATTTCTTATTTAATAATGTTGATGCTGTTATTTCTTATTTAATAGTTGTCATTATTATTTTTTAAAAAAATTAATGTTCCTATCATCACTTTCGATTACTTATCAAAAAAATGTTCTTGTCTTCACTGGGAAAAGAAAAGTAAGCTGGGTGCTTAGAAGTGGTGTACATGAATCTTTTACAGTAGTTATAGATGTGTGAAATTGGGGCATGGTGAAGGTTATCATAGGTTATCATAGAGATCGAAAGGTAATGAACATGGAATTCCCAAGATTCCTGTTTAATATGGTGAACACGAGCAATTCAATTGTTGCAACCTTTGCATGCTATGACTTATACAGAAGGGTTGATCAACCTCTTTCTCCTAACTGATTTCTGGTGGGATAGCAATCACAAACACCGTGGCATGAATTAATGCATTCAAAAGTTCCAGCGTGAATGTGATAATTCTTGTCGGCCTTGATACTTTTTGCAAATCATGCATATAAGTGTTTTTATAATTCAGTTGACAGTTCATAAAAGAAAAATGAGATGTTCTAAACATATATAGACATTAAAATATTTTTTTTTGATAAGGAAACGTTTAATGGTTGAAGTAGTAACATAGCAGTCCTTAAGATTCCCCTCTGCGTACAATTCTTGAAAAGCCACTTGGTATAGAGGCCTACATTTCAGTAAATCGAATCCTTAACGTATTAGCAATTGTTGGCCTTAATGTCTTATATTTATTTCCGTAGTTTTTGTTTGCCATGAGCTTCAATTTTAACATATTATAGGATTTGTTATACTCCCCCCCCTCCCAACCAAAAAAGAAAGGAGTAAAGAGTTGATGTAGCATTTACTTTATAAAACATGTCATTTCTTCCATGACGCCATGCGGCAATTAATTTATGGTTATTCTTTTACTCAAGGAAGCTCTACCATCCGGAACTACAGTCCCTGTGAGAATTCTTTTTGAAAGTGTGAGAATCATTCTTCATTCCGCCTTCTCTATTGGCAAATATGATTTTAATGCTTTCATCTTATGTCAAATGGCTTAGCAAATTGGTTTGTATTTCTGCCTCCTTGGGGCAAGCCTAGTGGTAGGGTGCTTGATTTCCACAAGAGACCACAGTTTGATTTTCCCTAGGCTGTGTGCCTGTGTAAATTTACCCTTTAAAAAAAAAGGTTCTGTATTTCCATCTTCAGAATTAATTCAGTTCTTTTATTTCCTTTTCATAAAGTTGTGATGGGCCAAGGCAATATGTAAGTCTATTTTTCTTGATTCACTGCAGGGATCTTGATGATTTTCCACAACCAATGGAGTTGGATCCATCTGGTTATGGTTACATGCCTGTGAGAATTACTTTCTTTGTTTTATTTCATAATTAGCTTCTTCTATATAACCATCTATAGAAAAGTAACCCTTTTTTCTGGTCGTCAGGGGTTAATCTCCAGCAAGCCTTCTATCTCCAACTATATTGGTAATTGGCTTCAATGTAGGGAGGTCATTGTTGGTATGGGAGAAGACATCGATGGAACCATATGTGGAAAGTGGCGCAGGTATTCTAGATGTATCATATTTTTTTAAAATTTGCCTTGGGGTTGAGTATCAAGTAAGAAATTAATAGATCTTGATGGGTTGCTTTGAGCATACCTTGAAAGTTGATGCTTGTGAAAGTAACTTAACTCGAAACTCAAATAAGTCCTTATTAGTCTGTCTTTGTAATGGTCCCCTAAATCGCGAACAACAAGAGAAACCTTTCTTTATTGCAAGAAAGGTCCCTAAATCGTGCACAACGAGAGACACCTTTCTCGAGTGCAAGAAATGTTGCTTAGATGAATCTTGGATGGTATGCAGAGTTCTTTTTAATTTTTATGGTTAAGAGGATAGCTTCTCCTTGTGCATTGTTACAAATCCAAGTGTCCAAATTTTTCAAGGCTCTACAATTAGAGCATGGAGGCATTGTTCAAAATTCGCAGTTTCGCACACTAACATGGGAACTCGTTATGGGAAGAACTTTTATAACAACAACAACAACAATAACTCCCAGTGTGGGTCCCGCTTTCGCGGGGTCTGGGGAGATCCAGCAGTAGGCAACCTTACCCCTACTGGTATTCCTACCCGTAGAGAGGTTGATTCCTAAAGACCCACAAAACAGTTTTTGGGAAAAACGGTTTACAGAGGAAACGATTGCGTACCAAGTAACCAACTGGGGAGAAGGGTAAGTAGGGCAGATAAACAGGGAGCGGGGACATACCTTAACAAATCTGGGGCGTCAGAAGCCAGCACAGCCTAACCAAGCACAACCTGCAGACAAACACACAAAAACTCGCCCCATCCCATTGAAGCTACAACCACCTATGGAGCCGGTCCCTTACAATAAGAGATTCTAATCCTATCCCGCCACAGACTTCTATCCTGAGCCATGCCCTCCGTCAGACCAACAACTCTCAGGTCGTCTCTAACCACTGCCTCTAGGCTCTTCTTCGGTCTACCCCCCCTCTCTTTCCACTGGGAGGGACGATTATCTCGCACCTCCGCACTTGGAAGAACTTTTATCCGCTGGTAAAATTTCTTGTTGAACTGGATCTAACACATTCTTACATTTACTAGATATTGGGAGATGAGTAGTTATGTCTGCTATTGGGACAGGTGCAGAAGTCACTGTGGCACTTTTCTTCCGCTTTGATTATGGTGGAATCATGGCAAACTGTATCATGAAGTTGTCCCCAACTGCTGCTTTTTCCTTTTTCCCCCCCTCTGGAGACCAGAGGCAGTGAAAAAGTTTGTTTTAATACATGATCCAATGGAAATAACCTTCGTCTAATTTAGGGGTAACGTTGCTAACATTAGTTCCGCCAAGCTTAAGTGCAGTTTATGGGGACTGTGGACCCTCCTCTTCTGTGGGTTGAAACGAGCACATGATATTAGGATCATAATCGATGTAATTACCTTCTTTTTTGTTTCTTTCCTGCTTCCAGATTTTGACTTTGTAAACCCAAATGGTCCTTTGGCTGTTTACTCTTGTGCTGTAGTGTGTAGTCAAGACATGGTACCTTGGATGGTCCAACATGGCATTTGTGAACATGCTATATGCATTATTGGTGCATATTTTTTTGGATTAGACGTTTTATTATGTTTCTAAGGTTTATATGTTGTCTCCATGTGGTTACACTTACATGGCTGGAGCCCGGATGGTAACAGTATGGCCTGGGATTATTTGTGAAGTAGTTTTTTTTTTTGGGGGGGGGGTTGGTTGATGTAGTTTTTCATTGCTGAACCTACTGAGCAGCCTGGTGCTGTCTCAAACATTGCAGTTGGAAATATATATATTTTTTTTCCTATTTGGGATTAATTTTTGAATGGACATGTGTATTTAACTTTTCTTCCTATAATGTGAGAATGAGAGTTTCCATGTTGTCTGGGAACATTAGCCTCTAAATGGTGTTACGGCAGTGCATGCACTGTGTTGGTACAATTCTTGTGCTGCTAATGCACGTTGTTTGTACAGAAGAGTGCTGCCTACTCCCGTACATAGGATATGGAAGACTGCAGTGGTCGATTCTTTTGTCTCCATTCTATTTGCAGATCATTTTTATTTTAGTGCTACTATTTCTTGGGAAAGGAGAAAAGATACGTATATTTGTATTTGTAACAAATAAGAAAAGAGGACGTAAAGGAGGTGTTTGCACTAGAAAAAGCTTTAAAATACTTGCTGGTGTTTGACCTTGGCTGCTTCTCACCTAACCAGGACTTTCAGGGGATTGGTTTGATTTGGTTAAAGTCGGAGTTTGGAATTTCTAAAAGAATCATAAATATTCGCAACTCTGGGCTCTTTCGACTGTGCTATGGGTCCTTGTAAAGCTGCATGATATATATGGAAATTAATAATTGTAGAGTGGCATGGAAGTATGGAACTAATGCTTCAGTAGCGTGCCTTGTGAATATTTTGTTCAATTGGTGTATATCTATTTATGATGCGCATTTTCTCTCTGAAGGAGACATTGACTAAGTTGATTCACTAAATTTCGTGTTGTCACTGCAAAATTCGCTTAACTGCAGTTTTTTGTGCTGCAGAGCTCCTCTTTTTGAGGTTCAAACTGACAACTGGGATTGCTTTAGTTCTATCTTCTGGGATCCTGGTCATGCTGACTGTGCTGTACCTCAGGTGAGAAGGGTTTTCAACTCTGTTGATATCATCATATGGCTTTAGGTGAAGAAAAAGAAGGGAAGAGGGGGTTTCCATGTTTATTTTCATTGATTGATAGGTGGAAAGTTTCTTTGATTCCTACCTTCTCTTATCCTTATTGTTTACACCGGAATGGCCGAATATGGGGTGTGATGGTTGCTCGTGCTATCTTTTTTTCTTTGAATTGCCTTCAATAGTTTTTTCTTTTTCTTTTTTCTGTTTTTTCAATAGGTGGTAGTAGCATATTACTCTTATGTTCTAGTGTGTATGTCAGAATGAACAGGAAATGATGGGATTCGGTGGCTCTCATCTTGCATAACTTCTAGATGTCAAAGTCATAAATTAGGCTGGAACTTGATGTAGAAAGTAGTCAAATGAGTACGACCTTTTTGTCGAAATTTGTGCATGTGAAGGAAAGGGACTGATGCAGGGGTTGATGAGAGCAATTGCAGAATAAAATCTGACAATTCGATAGCTTTTGATAACTTCTATGATGTGGTGAACTTCCTTGTTTTGCTGCATAAAGGTTATTTATTCCTGCAATTTTCAATCCCATGGATGTTGATGTCTATTTTCTGCTTCTAGTGTGTGTGAGACACAGGTGCAAACTTGTCTCCTTATTAATGTTGGTGTCTGGGCTGTGCTACACTGATTTTATCATTTTTCTGATGGAGTGATGTGTTTTTGGAACTTCTAACAGTTAGGTTCTGCCTATGCTACACACATGCTCTCTTTTGTGAACTTTTTCTTTATGTTTCCTTGGTAACCTGTTCAGAGGACCTGGCTTATACTTATTCTGATTCTTATTACTCTGATTTTTTATTTGTGTGCTACAAGATGTAGAGTTATTGTGAGATCCTCCTCTTTTTGAGATTGGATTAAACGTTATACGCTTTACATATTTCATTTTGTGCATTGCAGGAGCTGGAGACGGAAGAAGTGTTGAAGCAGTTGAAGTATGTTGAAATGGTGGGTCTTATTTTTTTTCAATGCCATCATAGTGTTCAGTTTAGTTTGTGCCTCTTGTTATTGGTACGCTGTCCTGTGTCAGAGCAAGGATAGTCCCCTCCCCCCTCAACAGTCCTGATTTTAATTCGCCTGTCAGTCAGCATATGGTGACAGTTACTAAGTGCGCTTGTAGGCAAGCATGAACTTCATTAGTATGTGCAAGCAGTTTTTTGTTGTCTATGTCTTGGATGCACTATCTCTTCATGTCCATTTTATCAGTTTCGAGGGAGAACTGGCGAATATAGTGAGGAATATTTGCAAGACTTGTCTGGGCGTCCATTTAGTCAAACGTGGTAAACTGAGTTGAGGTGACTTAACAGTCAACATGTTCTTGACATATATACTGCATATTTTCTTTATTTTCTCTTTTTTATATTATTAATATATAGTTTTTCCTTATAAAATAAATATTGTTTTCAACAAAATTAAATAGAAACTACACAAATCGCAATGCAATAAACAAATAACACAAAGCAGTGAGCGAGTGTTATAAGCATACATTGTTATATGTATTTTGAGCATGGAGGATTAGGTGAGATGGCGAAACATATTTCTTGAGACAGATATGAGATATCGACATGATTGTTTGGTGGGTACTGGTGTGTGGTCCTTGCCTGTTTCAATGATGAAACTAATTAAATGATTTTGTTCTGGAAGCAAAAAAATGCGTTCATTGTCTTTGCCATTGGCTCAAATTTGTTTGGGTCAAGGTAATTGTTATTTGACTGATCTTATTTGGTATGCATTGCAGCTGAGGCCCAGACTGGCTGCAAAGAGACGCAAATTACACATGTGTAGAGCGAACAGCTCTGTGGTTTCTACAGAAGATGCAAGCAATTGTACACAGTCTGAAAATTGGGCAAAGGTTCCGTAGGTTTGAATTTTCGCTGTTGGCATATCATGTGTGTGGTTGAAAAGGTTTCATGGGTTTAGTTTTGCTATACAGGGTGAGGGTACCCAATGATTATTTTGTTGTAATGAAGATCAATAGCAGTAATAGGCTTGTAGCGAATACACTTAACGTTAAGAGGAGCTAACTAGTGCCTTCCTGCTGGCTTTCCTGCTTGTAAAAATCTTCCATTATAATTTTGGTTGCAATTGTAAGGGAAAAGCCTGCTCACATCATGTGTGATCGTGGTTGCTGAATTTTGTACAAGCGATGAGGTAAGGATATCAATGTGTAAATATACCCCAGCCAGTGTGCTCTCGCTTTCAGGGTTTGTAGAGTCGATCATGGTGTTGCAGATAAGTGTTGAATTTCCAAATGAGCAGCTCAACTTGTAAGTTGTTTGTGTATGTAGGATTAGGTGTACGTCCTGGTTGTGTCTCAACGGATTGTATTGGGTCAGATAAGTTTTACCTGCGACTGCGATCAATTTTATCAAATAGTTTGTTGTGAAAATGACAGAATGTGGTGAATGTTTGATGAGGCAAACGGAGTTGGTTTGTTTTAGGTCTGATTGTAGTGGTTATGGGCTGTAACTGGTGTTGGATGTATAGATGCGAGTCAGTGGGCTCCTGTTTGTCCAGCAACCAAAATTCTTGTGCTAAGGAAGATATGACTGTGCAGGACCTGGAGAAGCATTCCCTTGGCTCAACCATGTGGGGATCGAGTTCCATACAACACCAACACTCCTTCCCAGTATGAGTTCCGCTTTCGTAGGGTTTGGGGATCGAGTTTCCTAGCAGTCAAAAATTGTAGCTGTGGCGATGGACAAATATTTTGGCATAACTGCATAATCGACACGTAATGGTCTAAAGCTTTTACAAAAATATAATATCGATTAGCCTTGGGAAAATTCGAATTCAAGTTGAATTTGGGTTGGCCAAATTAGATATTGCTGAAATTCGGACAAGAATTTGATTTTCGGTGCCCGATATTTTTTGGGTCGGAGATTCGAATAAAGTTAACTTTGGGTTAAAATTAGGTTTGGACAATAGAAATATGAAAAATGTTGCGTCAGATTTAAAATTTGGACGAAAAATTTACGACCATAATTATTTTTTTTGAGTTGAACAAATTCAGGTACACGGATCAGATAGTTTTTTGCCAGCACTATCCGTGTAGCTCTCCCAACAAGTTTATTTGACACAATAAATCTGTTTTTAAATTTTAAAGAAGCCGTGTGACATAATTGTGGGTGAAAAACAAATAAGAACATAAGACGTTCTCATTGTCAAGAAGGGTGAGCAATGAGTTGGCCTAGGTCAACATTAAGATTGATAAATAATTAAAGTTAATAAAGTCAAATTATTATTGACTATTCTTATTCTAATATGATTTATTTTAAACGGTTCAATTTATTTAATATAATAACTTTTTTTGGTGTATATATGTAGGCAAAATTTAAACTCAAATTCTTAGTAACAACTTATAGAGGCTTTACCAAGTCTGGTACTTGCACCT
>NCQV01063359.1:0-29568 GCA_002740545.1 Lophocereus schottii
AAAGCATAAAACTTGTTTCAAAATAATTAATTTACCATGGCTTCAACAAGATTAGACTAAGCATAAAAAAATTACTCACTCATATTAAAATTAACATCACAAAATTTACTTAAATAATTCATATTTTCACAATAGATCGAACTAACAAAATAAGATAATCTAAAGCAAACTAACGTAAACCAAAAAAAAAACACTATACTCTTTTCTTGAGGGATGGCGTGATGGTGGGATGATTATCAAGAAGGCTGTGGGTGAGGTGAGAGATGATGATGGTGAGGAGAGCAAGCAGCGTGGAGGTTCGAGGATGATGATGATGCGTTGATGTTGATGATGAGATGGCAGAAGTATGGTGATGGTGTGATGGGAGCCTGGGATAGAAGGAGGTTGCCGTGGAGGAGGTATGTGTAGAGATGATAGGAGAACATGGGGTGGTGTTAATGTGTGTTAGGCATGGGTTTATATATGTGAGGAGGTGATTATTATATGGAAAGTGAGGGGGTTAGGTTTAGTAAATTAGGGTTTCCTTCCTCTTTTCCTTAGATTTCTTCTTCCTCAAGACTTCTAGCTCTTCACCCAATTCTTGAAACCCTAGCCCAATATAATAATTATGAAAATAATATTTTCCATAAATTATTTATTGGACCGTTTTTTCAGTAAATCATGTAAAATCGGAGCTTCAACGTCTTGTCTTCTCATTTTTATTTTATTAATGCCCATCCTGAAAAATATATAGAATAAAATAAATTAGATGCAATAATGTGTAAAATATAATCAAAATAATTAATAAAACGATGCATGATTTTTGGCTTAACAAGTCGGTTCACTTTTGAATACACAAACACTCAACTCACATTCAGCGAGAATGCAAATTTAGCTAAGAATGCAAACTGAATTATAGCTTGAGTTTAAGTCAATCCAGAAAAGGATAGAATCTAATCTTAAATGTTGGATACAGAAACACCACTAAGATCAAGGCCAGGGCCCTTAACCTTGATTAGGATATAGACAAACCACCTAAACAAGAGTTAAGACTTATTTGATCACCACCTAAGTTGACCTAAGCTTGGATAAGCAAGTAAAGTGTTTTAAGAAACTCAAAGGAGCAAAGCTCCACTTTCTTTTACTCAAAGGTATTAAACTTCTTGCAAACTGAGGCTTCTAAGGGCTTATAAAAATGCACACATGTTGCCTAGTAGGATTAGGAGGTTTCTTCATGCTTAAGAAACCTCTTAATCAAGCTTAAAATTAGTTAAGTACAAAAATAAGCTTAACTAAACTATTTATAATTCGTGAGTCTAACCAATCATTATTACAATGTCTAAATTCAATGGTAAGCATGTAATCAAGCAAAAAGAGTGTTGGTTGCACATAGAAGAGAGAGAAAAAGGCTGCCGACTTTACATCCAGCCAACGAGAATGTGCTTGGTGTCCTCTCCTTGGTTTTTAGTGGGTTAACACCTTGGTGCTAAAAAGGCATGCAAGGATCCATGTGGGCATCACTAGCTGTCCTAAGCAGCAAACAAAGTAGGGGAACACCTCAAGCAAACCCTCCTATGAGGGAAACCCGCCTTATGAAGCATCCAAGTTCTAGAAGCCGAATTTACTTAACTTTTCCACTCTTGTTTCCCGTAGTTCCAGTAGGCATGGCTTGGATTTCCTTACTTCGGGGAAAACCTTAGACGTCTATAATCCTTCCTCTAATAAGAAGTCAAGGGGAAATTGGGTTTTTCAATACATAAACACCTAATTGATCAAACCAGCCAAATTGGGGTGTAATCTGGCACAGTTTACAAAATGACCTTGTTTCTCTAATTTTTACACAACTAACCCCAAGTTTTTTAAATGTCTAGAAGGATAAGATCTTAAGCAACTAAAACATAAAAAATATCAAACTTAAACCACAAGGAGGCTTAACTAATTTAAAACACAAAATCGAGTCAAAATTGTCCCAAAACTGCAGCTTGGACAGTTTGAGTTCAAATTCTAAACTGAATGAACAAATGAAGTCCAATGGCTCCGAAACTTGATTTATTGGAAAGAACACATTCTAAACTATAAGGTAGGAAATTTAAATAGGTCATAAGTTACCTAAAGGTTATGTGACCATGGTTAGAAGATCCAGTCATTTGTTGGGCTAACCCAAGAGCAAACAATTTAGACTTCATAATCTTCAAATGAAACTCCAAGTAATGCCTTCTGCCAAGAAATTCTAAGAGCAGGACCGGATTTTGCTTAGTGGGACATAAGAGTGAACTAGGCTTTCCTTCAACAAACTTGATTTTAGGAAATGGAAATGGACATGACGTCCATATACATCACATTCCCTATGTTAGAAAAGGCTTGCCTTCAAGCCTAGTGGGTGTTCACAAATTTCCTCTTTCTTTACATTGTCAACCTAAACTTCTTGGTGAAAATATGTGGATTTAGAAGAAGAATGATGAAATACTTGCTTGCAATATAATGAAGGAATTGTAGCCGTCTTAGGAGCGTTTACCCCTATAATTTCCAAAAGCTCTTCATCTCCATACTCATCAAATTTTAGGGTACGTCCCAATCCACCCTGTTATCTTCTTTGCATCCTTCATTGGATAACAAGGGCCTCCTAACTTCCTTTTTCATATTAAGATGACGAAGTGTAGATTAGCCTTCTATTATTGCTTCTTGAGGTCTATTTGTTGCATCCTAAGGTTAAAGGAGTCAAGTTCATCTTTCAATTCGAGTTACTTCCCAAGGGACATAGCTTCCCGGATCTTTATGGGCTTTTATTTTTTGGATTATGTTTGGGAGAATGTGTTTGGCAAAGGGTTTGGGAACATGGGGGTAATTTCCAGGCTAAGGAGAAACTTAGCTCTGATACCAAAGTTGATGGATATGTGGCCGAACTCGACTCACACTCAAAAGGGGAATGTAAGTTAACTAGGTTCAAAGAGAACTTGAGCTTGAATTAGGATGAATCCAATTCAATAATGACAGAATAGAGTGTATCTAAACCACTTTTTGGATACAAAAATGACCACCAAGAGCAAGTTTGGTGTTTGATACACAAACACTCAACTCACATTGAAAGAGAATGCAAATTTAGCTAAGAATGCAAACTAAATTCTAGCTTAAGTTTAAGTGAATCTGAAAAAAGGATAAAATCTAATCTTAAATCTTAGATACAGAAACAACACCAAGAACAAGGCTAGAAAGCCCTTGACCTTGCTTAGGATATAAAAATACCACCAAAACAAGAGTCGAGACTTACCTGATCACCACCTAACTCGGCTTAAGCTAGGATAAGCAAGTAAAGTGTTTTAACAAACTCAAAGTTAAAAGCTCCACTTTCTTTTTACTCAAAGGTATTTAACTTCTTACAAAATGAAGCTTCTAAGGCCTTATAAAAATGTACGCATGTTGCCTAGTAGGATTAGGAGGTTTCTTCATGCTTAAGGAACCTCTTAATCAAGCTTAAAACTATCTTAAAAGTAGTTAAGTGCAAAAACAAGCTTAACTAAGCTATTTACAATCTGTGAGTCTGACTAGTCATTATTACAAAGTCTAAATTCATTACTAAGCATGTAATCAAGTAAAAACAGGGTTAGTTGCACATGAAAGATAGAGAAAAAGGCTGCCCACTTTACACCTAGCCAACCAAAATGCGATTGGTGTCTTCTCCTTAGTTTTTGGTTGCCTAATACCTTACTAGGTGCTAAGAAAGCATGCAAGGATCCATGTGGGCATCACCATCTGTCTTAAGCAGCCAACAAAGTAAGGGAACACCCCAAGCAAACCCTCTTATGAGGGAAACCCTCTTGTGAAGCAACCAAGTTCTAGAAGCTAATTCTACACGATTTTTCTGCTCATATTTCCCGTGCTTCTAGTAGGCATGACTTGGATTCCTTGCTTAGGGGGAAACCTTAAACATCTATAATCCCCCTTACTAATGAGAAATCAAGGTTAAACTAGGTTTTTAAATGCATAAACATCTAATTAATCAAACCATACAGATTGGGGCGCAATCTACAATAGTTTATAAAATGACCTTATTTCCCCTATTTTTGCATGACTTGCCCCAAATCTTTTTACATGTCTAGAAAGATAAGATCCTAAGGAACCACAACATCAAAAAATATCAAACTTAAACCTCAACTAGGCAAAAGTAATTCAAAAGACAAGGCCGGGTCAAAGTTATCCTAAAACTATAGTCTGGACAGTTTGAGTTTAAGAGCTGATTTGAATTAACAAATGAAGTCCAACGACCCTAGTACTCAATTTATTGGAAGGAACCCTTCCTAGACTATAACGTAGGCACTTGAAACAGATTATAAGCTACATAAAGGTTATATAACTCGGGTTAAAAATTCGATCATTTGTTATCCAGACGTGGGTGTAAACAGTTTAGGCTTCGTAATCTTCAGTAAAACTCCAAGTAATGCCTTTTTCTAGGAAATTGAATAGCAGGGGCCGAATTTGGTTTGGTGGGACATAAGAGTGAACTGGCTTTCCTCCAAGGAACTTAGTTTTGGGCGATGGAAATGGAGATGACATCCATATACATCACACTCCCCATGTCGGAAAAGGCTTGCCTTCAAGCCTAGTGCGGGTTCACAAATTTCTTCATTCTTTACATTCTCAACCTCAACTTCATTGTGAAAATATATGGATTTGGAAGGAGAATGATGGAGTACTTCCTTGTAACATAATGAAGGAATCATAGCAGACTTAAGAGCATTTAACCCTCTAATTTATTAAAGCTCTTCATCTCTATACTCATCAAATTTTGGGGGGACCCTGTTGTCTTCTTTGTGTCCTTCATTGGATAACAAGGGCCACCTAACTTTCTTTTTCATATCAAGTATGACGAAGTGTAGATCAGCTTCCTATTGTTGTTTCTTGAGGTCTATTTGTTTCATCCTAAGGTCAAAGGAGTCAAGTTTATCTTTCAATTTGAGTAACTTTCAAGGGATATAGCTTCTCGGATCTTTGTGGGCTTTTTTTTATATTGTGTTTGGGAGAATGTGTTTGAGAAAGAGCTTTGGAACATGGGGTGAATACCATACCAAGGAGAAACTTAGATCTGATACCAAAGTTGATGGATACGCGGGCTAACTTGACTCACACTCAAAGTGGGAATGCATGTTAACTAAGCTCAGAGAGAACTTAAGCTTGAATTAGGATGAATCCAATTGAATAATGACATAATGGAGTGTATCTAAATTGGTTCTTGGATACAGATATCAGCCCCAAGAGCAAGTTCAATATCGGATACAGCAAGAGCAAGTGAATCTGGAAGAGGATAGAATCTAATCTTAAATCTTGGATACAAAAACACCACAAGGTTTGGGCCTTTAACCTTGATTAGGATATAGAAATGCCACCTAAATGAGAGTTAAGACTTACTTAATCCCCACCTAACTCGGCCTAAGTTAGGATAAGCAAGTAAAATATTTTAACAAACTCAGAAGAGCAAAGCTCAACTTTCTTTAACTCAAAGGTATTCAACTTCTTACAAAATAAGGCTTCTAAGGCCTTATGAAGATGTGCACATGCTGCCTAGTAGGATTTGAAGGTTTCTTCATGCTTAAGAAACCTCTTAAGGAAGCTTAATATTATCTTAAAAGCAGTTAAGTACAAAAACAAGCTTAACTATGCTATTTACAATCCATAAGTCTGAGTAGTCATTATTACGAAGTCTGAATTCATCACTAAGCATGTAATTAAGCAAAACGAGGGCTGGCTACATACGAAAGATAGAGAAAAAGGCTGCTCACTATACAGCTAGCCAACCAGAATGCGCATGGTGCCTTCTCCTTGGTTTTTAGTGGCTTAACACCTTACTAGGTGCTAAGGAAGCATACAAGGATCCATATGCGCATCACTAGCTATCCAAGGCAGTCGACAAAGTAGGGGAACACCTCAACCAAGCCCTCCTAGGAGGGAAGTCCTGCTTGTGAAGCAACTAGGTTCTAGAAGCCAAATCTACTTGATTTGCATGCTCTTGTTTACCCTACTTCTAGTAAGCATTACTTCAATTTCCTTGCTAAGGGAGAAACTTTAGGACGTTTATAATCCCCCATAATGAGATATCAAGGTTAAACTAGATTTTTAGATATGTAAACACCTAATTAATCAAACCACACAGATCGGGGTGTAATATAGCATGGTTTTAGCATGGTGTTGCAAAATAACCTTGTTTCTCCTATTTTTATTTGACTTCACCCCAATCTTTTTACATGTCTAGAAAGCTACGACCTTAAGGAACCAAAATATTAGAAAATATCAAACTTAAACCTCAAGAAGGCCTAAGTTATTCAAAAGACAAAACTATACCGAAATTATCTTAAAACTATAACCTGGATAGTTTGAGATTAAGAGCTGAGTTGAATTAACAAATGAAGTCGAACAACCCTACAACTTGATTCATTGGAAACAAAACATCCTAAACTATAAGGTAGGCACTTTAAATGGATCATAAGGGTAGCAAAGGTTGGAGATTAAGTCATTTGTTGGGTAGAGCTGGATGCAAATAGTTTAGGCTTCCTAAACTTCAAATAGAACTCCAAGTAATGTCTTTTGCCAAGAAATTCGAGGAGCAAGGGCCGGATTTGGCTTGGTGGGACATAATGGTGAACTAGGCTTTTCTCTAAGAAACTTGATTTTGAGCGATGGAAACGGACATGGCACCCATATACATCACACTCCCCATGTCAGAAAAGGGTTGCCTTCAAGCCTATTGAGGGTTCACAAATTTTTTCGTTCTTTACATTGTCAACATGACATCTATATACTAGGTGCTAAGGAAGCATACAAGGATCCATGTGGGCATCACCAACTATCCTAGGTAGCTAACAAAGTAAGGGAACACCTCAAGCAAACCCTCCTAGGAGGGAAATCCTCCTTGTGAAGCAACCAGGTTCTAGAACCCAAATCTACTTGGTTTTTTTGTTTCTCTTGTTTACCGTGCTTCTATAGGCATGAGTTGGATTTCCTTGCTTGGGGGCAAACCCTAAGACGTCTATAATCCCTGCCTAATGAGAAATCAAGCTTAAACTATGCTTTTGAATGCATAAACACCTAATTAATCAAACTGGGCAGATTGTGGTGCAATCTAGCATGGTTTACAAAATGACTTTGTTTCTCTTATTTTTACAAGACTTAACTAAAATTGTTTTACACGTCTAGAAAGCTAAGATCTTAGGCAACCAAAACATTAGAAAAATATCAAACTTAAACATTAAGGAGGCCTAAGTAATTTAAAACAAACACCGGGTTAAAACTATCACAAAACTGCACGCTGGACAATTTGAGTTTAAGAGCTGAGTTGGATTAATAAATAGAAAACATCCTCAACTATAAGGTAGGCACTTTAAATGGATTATAAGTTAGCTAAAGGTTAGGTTGTGTTAGAAAGATTGGTCATTGATTGGGCAAACCCGGGTGCAAACAGTCTAGGCTTCCTAATCTTCAAATAGAACTCCAAGTAATGCCTTTTTCCATGAAATTCGAAGAGTAGCAGCTGGAATTATCTTGGTGAGACTTAAGAGTCGACTAAACTTTCCTCTAAGGAACTTGATTTTCGGCGATGGAAGTGGATATGATGCCAATATACATCAAAATTCACCAAACAACCAACCAAATCCACCAAAAGGAACCTTAATATCCTAATTGAAATGCTCCTCTAGTCTTGGCTAAAGGATTAGATAAATGTTTGGCCAAAGGCTATGTATAGAGGTTCAAATCAATAAAAATGGATATATGCTCAAAGGGGCTAGTAAGGGGTATATATCACATAATAAGGGTGGCTATTTTGGTCTTTTGGTTTAGCAAGTCAAAGAATGCCTTAAACATATTACCTAAATGCATCAAGAAATGTGATCTTGAATGAGAGTCAAAGTGAGTTATAGAGAAACAAGGTAAAAGAAGAGTCGCTCATGAATTGACAAGAGACTAAATTAATAAATTAGTCTTTAAAATTTTAAAGCCTCACGAACCATCTACCAAGGTCATAACTAGATCATTAGTAGACATATGCTAATATGCATGTAAAGAATTATCGGGCAATCAATTTGCACTGAAAATATGATCAAAACATGAAGCTCACTTTCACAAACTCATTCTCAAACACTTTTATGTACAATTGGGCAAATCAAAGGATCAATCCAAACCAAAGAAGTCTACCTAGTCTACAAAGATCATCATTAGAGGATTTGCCTTTTTTGGTTTCATTTTTTTTACGGGTTTTTTTGTTTTTTTTTTTTTCAGTGAATGCATGCTCCTAATAACAATGCTAGGAAAATGTAAAAACTATGAAATGAAACTATAAAAACCTAAAATGCAACCTAAAGTGAAAAGAAAGCGAAATGGACTTCGAACACTCTCTAACTACATAAAATTAAAACCTACAATGCAACTCTAAATGCAAGTATGAACAATATATACAAGATATACACAAGCACACACTAATCCAAATCAAGCATTAGGGGCCATCAAATACTCACTAACTCCCCATGCTTGAACAAAACATTATCCTCAATATGTGCACAGAGTAGAAGAGGGAAGAGGGAGCAGCAAGAAGTAATCAGAAGCGAGGTGGGGAAGGAGGGCGAGGTAGTTGACCATAAAGGACATGCTAGTCTTGCCAGGTCTCTGAACGTGCCTTATAATCTTGAAAGTATTAGGTCTGGGTACCAAGCATCCCACGAACCTTGTAGTGCCGCTCCAAGATAAAGTCACAAATACCAACGTTCTCAGATACAACATAGGCTCGAAGGGACACTTGTTCCTCCTAAAAGGACCTAAAGGTGGCTTGTTGGTTGGCATAGTCAGTGGGGGTGGTTTGGACGAGGAACTAGGTTCGACTTGACTAGTAAATGAGGGCAGAGGAGATGTGGTTTGAATAACCTCAGCATCGCCAGATACCCAGTGGAGGTGAGCCCGATGAAGTTAGGTTATCCGATCAAAGTTGGGAAGCGGCACAGGTCGATCCACAAGGTAAATCTAGCACAAACATCCAACCTCTACTTTGTAAAAATTCATTAGCTCAAAAGCAGCTTGATCAAGCTGCTCGAGCCCAGACTCTTGATCCCCAGGGTTGCGCTTAACACCCAAAAATCTAGCAATGGTGGTGATGATACCACGCATGACTATCCTACCCTTACTGCTAGCAGCATCGCTACATCATTATCGAGCCCAGAATGGCCAGAGTCAAGTTGAATACCAATAAGCATAAAAGATGTGAAGTATAACTCAGACAATCTCGAGATATTCAAACTATCATCCTGAGCAAAGAAACAACAAGAAAGGATCTGCTGTGCTACCCGAATGCAAAGGCTTCTAATGTGGATGCAATTAGAAAAACTACTACTGTACATAACACTCAAGAAAACTCATCCCAAAAGACATTTGGGTTGAATTCTCAGGCGATTTGACAGTGTGGTAAATCCACACTAGCTGCAAAACCAAATATACTCTTAAAGGTACCTAAGTTAAACTCATAAATTTGCCCTTGCAAATAAAAGGAAATGTACCCAGCTTGACATTGAGGCCCTCGAGTGTCCTCTACATGCAAAATACTAAGGAATTCTATGGTAAGGTCCCAATACGTATGCTTTTCAATCTCAATAAAATGTCCCATAGCCCTCTATGTAAACAACCACCATACATCATCAAATAATCCTAATCAGCTAATAATTCCTTATCATAATGATGCATTGCCACAACAATTTGTTCATTCAAGCAATTATGTCTAGCAACATGTTCGAGATTAGTTAAACCAAGAGGATGAGGAATGTTACCTCGGATGCATGGGGCGCTGGAATTCAGAAGGTCCGTTGGGGTTGGGATGGTGTTTGGCTAGATGTTCCGCCTCCTCGATGCCCCTTTGTCTCTTAGTGGGTGCCATTTTCACAAAAAGCAAGAAAAATAAAGCTAAAGCTAAAAAATAAATGTGGGAAAGAAAAATGAAGTCTTTAAGTGAAACATAAGGAAGAATTAGAAAGCAAAAACGATGGCTATGGAGGATTGGTAAAGGTGAGATGAACTTGGAGAAAGAAATGGTGGAAAGAGATGAAATTCATTAGAGAAAGTGAAAGAGTACGAGAAAAGGGAAGATTTTGAATGAAGATGGAGTCAAAATGGGAAGAAATTAGCCGGACAATAAACTTTTAACAATGATGGGTTTAGAGAGAAAAAGAGAGAGATAGAGAGAGAGTGCCGAGGTTAAAGATGATTGTGGGGGAAAATAAAGGGGCACCATGGTCAAAACCCTTGAACGCGGCCTGTGGCAGCTCATCAAAGTCCCTAGGGGACACCACGGTTGAACCGTGGTGACTACTCAATGCCAGTTTTTTAATTTTTCTGGTAAGCATGCCACAGGCCATATTTGGGTAATACCGACTGCGGTGCCCATCATTTTTTTTCCTCCTTTTTCTTGTGTTTTCTTCGCTTTTTTTGTACTTCATTCTTCTCTCTCCTTTTTCAATCTATTTTCACTCCTTTTTTTATGAACAATTGTCTATAAAGAGAATCAAAGCTATAAAAGGGGTTTGGGTTCCCTCCCAGAAAACGCTCTTTTACGGTCAAGGGCTTGACCATGCTTCTATATGCACTCAAGATCGGTAAGCATATGGACGACTGCTTTGTTAATAGGGTCAGCCACAATATCAGGCTTGAGCCATTGTCTGTTTACTTTAAGTGTACTAGTGGATTCGCTCCTTACATCCACTACGCCATGAGTGTGAATCTTGATGACTTAAAAAGGTCCCGACGATCGAAATTTTAACTTGCTTGGAAACAATTGCAACTTAGAATAGAATAGAAGGATCATCTCACCTTCCTTAAATCTCTTCTTTGAAATGTGCTTATCCTGCCATTTCTTGGTCCTTTCCTTATAAATGCGAGGGCTCCTGTAAGCCTCTAACCTTAGCTCAGCAAATTGATATAATTGCATAGCTCGTTTCTTACAGGCCACCTTAAGATCAAAATTGAGCATCGTAGTTACCCAATAAGCTTCGTGTTTATGCTCGACTAGCAAATGATAAGATTTTTCAAATACGAAGCAGTATAGGGTAGTGCCCAAAGGAGTCTTGTAAGCGGTTCGGTAGGCCTAAAGAGCATCATCAAGTTTCGAAGACTAATCTTTTCAGGATCTATCCACCGTTTTGTTCCAAAATACTCTTCAATTCTCGGTTAGATGACTTAGCTTAGCCACTTGTCTTGGGATGATATGGTATAGCGACTTCATGAAAAATCCCATACTTCTTTGAAAGTAACTCGAGTGGTTTGTTACAAAAGTGAGTCCCATTGTCACTTAAAACAGCTTTTGGTGTGCCAAATCTTCTAAAAATATTTTTCTAGAGGAACTTCACGACAACCTTGGAATCATTGGTTGGGGTGACAATGGCTTCCACCAGCTTAAAAACATAATGAACAATCATATGGATGTAGAGATTGTTATAGAAAGGAGGAAAGAGTCCTCTGAAGTCAATCCCCCATATGTCAAACGACTCTATCTCAAGAATGCCACTTTGAGGCCCCCTGAGTCACTTGGAGAGGTTTCCCGTTCTTTGAGATCGATCGCAAGACATGACAAATTGCCTTGCATCTTTGAAGAAAGTGAGCTAACAAAAACCCGCTTGGGGTACCTTTGTAATAGTCTTGTCTAGGCCAAAGTGTCCACCATAAGTCAAGGTAGACAATGGTGTAGGACACTACAAACCTCATCTTCTGGCAAACATCTTCTATATGTCCCATCTCCACACAGCTGGCAGAGGAGAGGTTCCTGCTACACATAATACTTGGGATCAAAAGGAAATTTCTTCTTCTATTAATAAGATAACCTAGGTGGTAGCACCCTACACACCTTGAAATTCACCAAATCAGTGTACCATGGGGTGGCTTCGGGAGAAATGGCAAGTAGCTGATCATCTGGGAAAGAATAATCAATTGGGAGCTCTTCAGTGGGATTGACCTCAGGGCCTAGCCAAGATAAGTGATCCACTACCACATTCTCCATTTTGGGCTTGTCTTTGATCTCTAAATCGAATTCTTAGAGGAGAAGAACCCATCAAATGAGGTGGGGTTTTGAGTCAGTCTTTTTCATTAGGTGCTTCAGAGCGACATGATTAGTGAAAACAATGACTTTAGAGTTTATCAAGTAAGACCGAGATTTTCCAGGGCAAATACTACTACTAGGAACTCCTTCTCCATCATGGTATAATTAATTTAAGACTAATCAAGAGTTCGGCTCACATAGCCAATAGCATAAGGCTTGTTGTCCTTCCTCTAGCCTACAATTGCCCCTACTGTATAATCGCTCACACCACACATCACCTCAAAAGAGAGCCCCAATTAGGAGCTCGCATCACCAGAGCTGTAATCAATGTCTCTTTTAGCCTGAGAAAAAGCACTCAAGCATTCATCATTAAAATTAAAAGGCACATCCTTGACAAGCGAATGGGTGAGTGATTTTGCAATTTTTAAGAAATCTTTTATGTATCGCTGGTAAAAGATGACATGTCCAAGAAAACTCCTCACACCCGCTACAGAAGTTGGCAGGGATAATTTTTCAATGGCCTCTACCTTTGCTTTGTTAACCTGAAACCCTTATTAGAGATAATTTGACCTAAGACAGCCCCCTCTTGCACCATAAAATGGTACATTTCCCAATTCAAGGCCAAATTTGTATCTTCACACCTTTGTACGACCTTGGCCAAATTATTCAAACAATGGTCAAATGTTGTACCATACACCAAAAAATCATCCATAAAGACTTCCACTATGTCCTTAATAAAATAAGAGAAAATAGCCATCATACAGCATTGGAAAGTAGCGAGGGCATTAGTTCACCCAAACAACATTTTCCTATAAGCAAATGCACCATAGGGATAAGTAAAGGTGGTCTTTTCTTGGTCACTAGGATGAATAGGGGTTTGAAAGAAACTGGAATACCCATCTAAGAAACAAAAATATAAATTTATTGCTAATCTTTCAAGCATTTGGTCTACAAAGGGAAAGGGAAAATCGGGTGGCCATATTCAATTTTCGATAGCCAATACAGATATGCCATCCCGTGATAGTGCTAGTAGGGATTAGCTTATTGTTCTCATTTTTTATGACCATCATTCCCCTTTCTTAGGTACAACATGGACCGGACTTGCCCACGTACTATTGGAGATAGGGTAGATAATGCCAGCTTTAAGTAGTTTCAAAATTTCCTTCTTAACTACCTCTTGCATATTAGGATTCAACCTTCTTTAGTGCTCAATTAAGGTCTTATGGTCATCTTCCATCAAAATACGTGCATGCACAAAGATGGGTGAATTCCTTTTAGATCTTTAAGAGTATATCCTATACGCTTACGAGGCATCCTAAGTATTCTCAGCAAAGTGTCAATTTGAGACATACATAGATTCACATTAATAATCACAGGATAAGTAGAATTAAGCCCAAGAAACTCATACCTTAAAAAAGAAGGAAGAGGTTTCAATTATACCTGGGAAGTGCCCTTCTCATTTGACGAGGACTTTGCATCACTCACTAAGGTTTCTACTGTTCCTAATGTAGGTGGAACTGGTGGAGAGACTTCCAATAATTCAGCACACATTGCTACTTCGGGATTTGCATCTTTAATAGAACTATCATTAAACATACAATGCTCAAGAGGGTCATCAGATTTATGGTTACAAATGATTTCTTATTCCAAACCATCAACTACATCAATCATATGGCATTCATCATAAATGAAAGGAAATTTGGAAGCCTTAAACAAGTTGAACCCTACATCATCATCACCCACATCAAAAGACAACTTACCATTTTTTCCATTGACACGGCACGTGTCGGTGGCCTAGAAAGGCCTCCCAAGAATGATAAGGGTGCGCGTATCCTCCTCCATCTCAAGCATCACAAAGTCCACTGGAACACATAAATCTCCTACTTTAATTGGGACATCCTTTAAAAAATCCTCTGGGTATTTGACAGAATGATATGCTAATTATAGCAAAATGATGGTGGGTCTTATTTCTCCAAAATATAGCTTTTAACACAAAGGGGCATAACAGATAAGAATTGAGAAGCTACTGGGACCCTTAAGCTTAGTGGGAAGCTTGTATTAGATTACAGTACTGCACTCTTCAGTCAGGGCAACAGTCTCATGGTCTTCTAGCTTTCGTTTATTAGATAAATTTCTTTTAAAAATTTTGCATAAGAAGGCACTTTGGACAAGGCATCGGTGAATAGGATATTAATGTATAGTTTCCTCATGACCTTAAAAACATCCCAAACTACAAATCCAGCTTAACCTTAGCCATTCTTTGAGGGAATGGTAAAGACGGAGTGAAGGGTTTTAGGGAAATTTGCTTAGAGTCTCTCGGAATCACATTAGCATCCTTCACAACATCCTCTTTATGCAAATCAGTAGGGCGAATAGACACCTCTTTCTTAACAATGTCAACATTATCATCATGCTGATCATGTAAAGTCTCATCCTTATTTACCCCCTTAGGTCCCCAAAGTTATTTACCCCTTCTTAGGATCATGTCGCTGTATTGCTCCCTAGGATTTAACTCTGGTATGTTTGGGAATCTACCTTGGGGTATAGATGAAGAGCTAGTTTGTTGTGTAATTTGGGCTTCCAACCTCTCATTATCAGTTGTAAGCACACCAACCATAGATGCTTATGGCTTCGTATACACATCTTACTTTTCTTGTGCCAAAAGCATACTCTTCCTCATGACCTCTAGGTTGGTTTTTTATTAAGGAAAGGGATGTGCTTGAAATTTGAGGGCTTACCCAGCATTCATTTGGGGCATTGTGGAAGGGTTAGGCATACATGAGAAATTTGGATGGTTCTCCCACCCCGGATTGTAAGCGTTGGAATAAGGGTCATTAGTCGGTCTTGGGTTGGAACTATTGACATAATTAACTTGGTCACTAGTATTTTAGGCAAAAGGACTCATAACTTAGCAACTCTCAGTCAAATGGTCAATGGAACTACATATTTCACATGATGGGGGAGGGGCACTAGAATTCACATTATTCACATTCAGTCGTTCCAACCTTTAAGTCACAGCATCTACCTTAGCATTAAGTAAAGTAAGTGCATCAATTTTAAGCTTGCCTCCAGCCTACTTGGGTCAACCTCATTCATTGAACCATTAAAAATTATTGAGCACCGTCTCCTCAATCAAATTGTAGGCCTCATCTTTAGTCTTATTCATTAAGGTTCCTCCTGTTACGGCATCAGTAGTGAGCCTTATAGTTTGGGTTACTCCATGGTAGAAAGCCTGAATAATCATCGATCGCTGAAGACTATGGTGAGAGCACACACACAATAGATAATTGAACTGCTCCCAAGCCTCATAGAGTGTCTCATCATCCCTTTGGGCGAAGCTAGTGATTTTATCCCTCAAACTTGCTGTTTTGCTTGGTGGGAAGAATTTAGCAAGGAAAGTTATAGTAAGCTCATCCCATGTGGTGATACAACTCGAAGGCAAAGAATGCAGCCAAGCCCTCGCCTTATCCCTAAGTGAGAAAGAAAATAGTTGTAGTCGAACAGCATCAATGGAGACTCTATTGAGTTTTAATGTGTCACACACTCGTAGAAAGACTTAGAGGTGCAAGTTAAGCTCTTCCAACAGGGTGCCTCCAAACTTAGATTGCTGCACCCTAGAAATAAGACGCGGATTGAGCTCAAAATTGTTTGCCTGAACATTAGGATGAGCAATGCTTGAGGCTATACCTTAGACACTTGGGGTAACGAAATCCCTAAGCATCCTTCTTTGGTCACCTCTTCCTCTGGCCATACTTGGTGTGGTTCTCTTAGCCATGCATCCTTGTTGCTTAAGCTTTTACTTCTTCCTCATGAAGCAAAAAGCCCTCTCAATCTCGGCATCGGGTTCGTATAGAAATCTTCTCATAAATGGGGGAGGATTCCTACAAGCACAATCACCAACACTACCAACATAATCAAAAAGAAAAGGAAAACAAAAATAAAGTAAAATACTTAGTCAATTTCGTAAGACTAACTCAATAGTTGATAATTTGGTACCCGACAACAGCGCTAAAAACTTGATAAGACCGCACGCGTACGGGTGCTGTAGTATAGATTAAAAGATCATCCTTAGGGAGTTGATGACCTATTGAAATTGCTAAGCGATCAATCCTTTCAATGAGTTGGGTCAAATAAACTAATTAACTATTTTCAATTTGAGTAAAGCATCTATGAATTTGATTTACCAAGTAAAGAGTTGGATCATATAATTAAGCATGCACTTTTCATAGACTAAACCATTGAAGGAATTGCAATTCAGTTGAATTTAATCCTTTCCTTCAAAATGAACTAAATTGCCTAAATGAATTCTACTAACACTCTCTCAAGTGTGTTTGATTAAGCCTAGGTTTAAAGATCTATGAATGCTAAGTCTCCTCTTAATAAGCAATTCTTTTTTGAGTTTCATTGCATCAAGTTCTATCATGACGATTGAATAGGGAGTTTCACCTTTTAGGACTTCACCCAACTACCTAACATAAGCAAGCAAAATTGACTAAATTCCACTCACAACATTCTAACCTCAAGATAGACATGAATCATTTCAAATATTAAATAAGCACAAGATTTCAAGGATATGGGATCATGCTACAACAATATGGCTAACAAATCCCTATATTAGATAAAACTACTCACTCATATTTTGCATTCAACAAAAACAAAAGAGTTCAAGAGTAAATTCAGAGGAAGGAAGGAAAACTTTACAATCGTGATAGCCCTTGAATTGCCTAACAATCTTTAAGCCTCCACGATGAAAGCTTCTCCTCCAAACCTCGAAAACTAAACTAAAAATGAACTAAACTAAAAGAAAGATGGGAGTGGAGTAGTGAAAATTGCTATGGTTGCTCAAAAACTCTTCCTTTTTTACCTTAGAAGATGTCTTTTAAGCAACAGAAGAAGCATCCTCAGCCCCACAATGAAGGAAGATAAAGACGCTAGCAGTTACAGGCTTATCACAGTCCACAACATCCACCAGGGTTGGACTGTGCCCTTGTCTAGAGCTGAATTCTTCTGCTCCTCTCTTGCTTTATGGGCATGACAACTCAGGGGCATCCATTGGTGGTCAACATACACTCAAATGAGTGTCAAATGCCGAGTCAAATTGTCTAAAATCTTACAAATATCATCAAAGAACCATACCCAAGCCTAAATCAAGAATAGGAGAATAAATTATGACCTAGAACACATAATTCTCCGTAAAAATACAATAAAATGACCCGAAAATGATGTACACGCTAAGCTCTTATTAGCAGTTAAATTCTCATGGAAGGGTACTTAACCTGTAATAAGGCATTGCCAGGCATGCAGATTGTGTGCCAAACCTATTCCAATCAAGAAATCAATTTTCTTTCCTCTCTTGAGTAGCTTGTATTTCGGACTATCCTAAACTTTTATTATGCATCAGCCTAAATTCTTATTATATAGCTTCTCCAAGTTTTTCCCTTGCATGACAAATGGTAGTTGCATATGTCATCCTCTTACAAGTTGCTTGTTATATACATGTTAGGCTGATTCATGTTGCTTATGATTCTTTGGCGTGAGGATGTCGAGCTTTTGATTCCATGTGATGTCATTGTACTAAGGTAATGCCAGATGATGCTATGTTATGCGCTTATTACTCTAGTGTGCTATAGGAGCCTCCAGGTTTTCCGTCTTAATTCTAAAAGTGATTTGAATTCATGTTTTAGAATGAAAGTACCTGTATATGACCTTGATTTGTTATGGCCTTCTTGTCATACCTTTAGATGACAAATCTTTGCAATGCATGACATAGAGTTATTGGTCATGATGCGGATAGTGTTTAGATAATTGAAGGTATGTGTTCCTTTTTAAATAAGTTTAACATAGTTTTCCACGCCAACTGATGATCTTGTCTTCTATACGATTTGCCCTCGATGCTTATGCGCTTGAAGAGGATCGGCGAGGAGGAGACTACATACCATAAACCTTTTGTTTTACTAATTTCAAGCGCTTTATTTAGTTGTAAAGTTCGATTTTGGATTCTATTGTGAGTTTAGATGGTTTGTGACATGTGTATGCGAATCTTATGTTTTACTGTACCCTAGACTTCAGAATTTTGAGAATGAAACTCTTTTATGGTGGGAGAGTGTAACAGCTAAGAATTTTTAATTTTGGGGTAACTATTTAGATTAATATTTTCAATGATTATGCTTTTTTAATTACCCATCTTACACTATTTTTGTTTTCATGCTAATTGAGCATAATGATTTATGTCAAGTAATTTTATAAACTTTTCTTATTTATACTGCGATTACATGAGCTTACTGGGTTCGTTAAAAGTTAGGTCAACAAATAAATACATGGAAATTAGCAAGTTGAATTAGAATGTTTGCTGTTGAGATTAATTAGGGTTAGACGCCTTAGACCTAAACGCGTTTTAGTTTAGTGGGTACAGAGAACAACAACAACAAAGAAAAAGGAAAATAAAAGGGGGGTTTGAGGACGCGGGTGCTGACCCAAAAAAGAACATATGCAACGAGGCTTCTACTTCCTCATGATAACCCCTGAGCCTGATTGAGAGAGCAAGAAAGCGAGAGGGCAGATAGCAGGGGAGACTGATGGTGAGGTTTGACGTCACCCACCAATTCTTGGGGTCGGCATTGGCCGGTCTCGGGCCAGGCGACATACGAGAAGGGCCTGCAAGGCTAGGGTTTTAAAACCCACACACCATGCCGTGAGCCAGGAGAGAAAAAGAGAGATCGAGCAGGCAGGGAGATGTGGCGAAGGCACACTGGCAATAGGATGCCGATCACAGAAGGTGGCACCTTACTCTGCCTTGGCCCCAAGCGAGAGAGAGAGAGAGAGAGAGAAAGAGAGAGAGAGATAGAGAGAGAGGGGAAGGGAGGGAGGGAGTGAGATGCATGCTGATACGTGGCGATAGCCAAAAGGGGCTGGCAGCTTCTAACAGTTGCCGGTGGCAGATCGACAGTGGAGCTGTGTCTGGGAAGGAGGTGGTACACGACAACGAAGGTAAGGAATGAGGAGACTCGGGCCCAACTTCAAAATCAGCCCAACCAACCCTAAATCGAGTGTTATAACTTGGAATCAATGTGGGTGATTCTCGATTCCCTATCCTATTAATAAGTTGCAAAGTTTTATTCGTTCGTTTATTAGTTGAATTGATTGTGAAGATGGATTCTAAATGAATTAAGAATTATAGGTAGTAGGTGGATCATTTGAGGTGAATTGAAATGATTTGGGATTAGAATTGAAATGATTTTGAGGATTGTTTTGGACAGTATTATGAGATGGGAATTCGGGATGTGTGAAAATTTTGTGAAATTATGAAGGGTAATTCTATTTTTTCGTATCGTGTGTAACTTGTTATTCACTAGAATCTGGTTATACCCTGCAGCTAAATTGAGTTGTGATTTTATTAGCCTATGATTCATGTGTGTGATATGTGTGTATGCTATGACTGAGTTCAACGCCAAAGAGTTGCAATCTTAGCTGTTCCAAGTTGCCTGTGCTTTAAAAGTCTCGTACTAAATGATTTGTGAGCTAGAACTCCTTTCGATTGAATCTTGCTTGATTCGCTTTAACCATGCCTTACCATTTTTATATTGAGGCTATTGAATAACTAAATTCCCTATGTAATTGGCTTATGAGTCGTTTGTTTGATAGAAAACTAAAGCAATGTGTTTATTTGTTAAACAAGTATCTTGAATGTTTAATAATCCCTTCATTGTTTTCAAAAGTTTTTTAATTGGGCTATCGAGTTAGAAACAATGTGAATTATGAAGAACATGTTTGCATTAATTGTGCTTGAAGGCATGTGTTGAGAAGTATGTATGTGAACTAATGTGATATGGCAAGCTTTATGAGTGTAGTGGTTAAGGTGATTGTTAGGCCATTCATTTGATAAGAATGCTTTTAGGAAAATTTAGTTATCCGTAGGTTACAAATTAGGGATTTCTAAAACGAGTTTTAATATTCCTTTCCTTAAAAAATGAATGTTTATTGGGTCATTATCTTGTTTACAAGCACAATTTACCGAAATGAGTTGTTATGTACTGCTTATAACAAGGGCATTTTGGCCTTCTTGAAAATGAAAATTGCATTGTTGTGATGCAATGGGAACTTCCGTGCAAAGGGTGCTGAAACTAATATGCATCTTAAATATTTTGGGCTAATAGGATAGTGCTAGTGAATTCCTAGGGAGCAAACCTAGAAGTGGGAACCGTAGGCGACCCTAATGAAGGTGAGACATAAGTTTGGGGAGCAGATGTAATAACCCGACCCTAACCCATATTTATTTATTTAAATCATACCTATTTATTTAATTAATCATGTTTATTCATTTAGTTTATCATGTCTATGGATTTAATCGCTGGTGATTATTTGTTTAACTAAATCATGTTTATTAGTTCAATTATACTCAATTTATATATTTACTGAACTACCTTATGTTATTTAAATTTTCCGCTTTTATTTATCGTATTTAATCATCCCAATTCGAGGATATTTCATTTGGATCCCATTTTGTAATTCAAGTTTCACTAATTGCTAATTCAAGTTTTGTTGATTAATTAAATATCGGGTGAATTGATAGTAGCCCTCAATAATTATGGTTTAAGAAATTATTATCGTTATCATTATTGTTGTTATTGTTGTTATTATTATTATTATTATTATTATTATTATTATTATTATTATTATTATTATTATAACCTTGCAAAAATTTAATTTGGAGTTACATAAAAACGTTATCGTCACGAAGTGTTTTATTCCTGAACGCAACTTATTTCGACCCAACTTCAAGCCCAACAAGTTTGCATTCTTTGACCCAACTAATTACCATGATTAACCTTAACCATGGTTAGCTAAATACTCACTTTTATAGATAAAATTTTCAGCCAAGTGTTTGATAAGTCAAAAAATCACAACCAAAACTCCAAACCTATTTTCTCTCTCCTCTCTCTCCCTCTGCACAGCTGGCACGGTTCCAACACCATTCTAGCCAATTTCTAACCTGTTTTTGATCACGTCCGACCTTCCCAAACATCTATTACCACCAGCCACCATCCCCACTCCTAAAAAACAACAAAGCGTCACTACCATCTCTACTTTTTCCAAGCTCAAAGTGACTAATCTTAAACTTGATCTCATTGGTTTTGATTTTTATTTTAATTTTGATTCTTGTTTTGATGGTTGTAATAATTGATCATGATGTTTTGATAATAAATAAGAGTTATTTTGGCATTGATCATGTTGGAATTGAGCTTGAATCATGCTAGGGTTTAGCGGTGATTATGTTCATGCAAGCTTAAGTTAAAACCATGTTTATAGATTGATTTGTATTTGATTTTATAGTCTTTTTAGTTTAATTGATGATTATGATGATGTTTTTGATCATTTAAAATGATTTTAAGTGAGGATTTCCATGAAAAGAGAGGAAAAAGCTAAAATAGTGAGGGCCGAAAATTTCAGGAAAAGAGGGCAGACTTTGAGATGCAGCTGATAATGATTTGGACATGGGAAGATTATTATTTTTTCGGGGTAGATATTGCAGTGTGTTAGCTTTCAATTGTCTTTTGAATCACCTTAATCTGATATCTGTGGAGAAGGTTATGATGATTTTACCAAAACTGTGCAGAATGGACCAAAAACTGACACACTTGTGCTTTAGTCCCATTTTGGGAACTCTATTGTGGGAATCATGTTTTGTATTGCAAATAAACATTTTTTAGGACTTCTTAAACTTTTCATACTGGGGTTGTAGGCCTCCATTTGAGGCCTAAGATGAAAGTCATGAATTTTTGAAGTGAACTGACCTGCTTTGGTGCAAAGTGGGCTATTATTCCAATTTTTGTGCAGCGTATTATTGGAGGGAAATTTAAAAAATTGTACTGTAGATTATCCATATCATTTTTTAATCTCCTATAAGATTTTATGAATTTTTGGCTGAGTATTTTGAGTTTCGTGATTTTCAGAAGTATTCTGAGTAATTATGTAAAGAGCAATATTAAAGATTAAGTGAGATTGATCATGCACTCATTTTGTGTATTTTAGGCCAGTTATTTAAGGGGGGAAATGAATATTCATAGAGTTTCATGTGAGCTTTTAGCTTGATTAATGAGAAAGAATGAGACAGGTACATAATTTGGGAGCTTGTTAATGAGCTTTGAATCATTTATAGATTTTACAAAGAAAATGCCAATTTTAGTGAGGTTAATAGCTTCTATTGAGTTCAATAATTCATTTGGGGTGGAATTCTATATCTAATGGATTTAAGAACAAAATATGAGAAGTGGGGAGAGTTATGACTTAGAAACAATATCTATCAGGCTAAATTATTACAGTTTATGCCATTTTAAATCAAGATATATCTCTCTTGGCCTCAAATCTTTATTACTTACTTACTTCAAAATGTATCAAACATATTTATCAAGCCAATCCAGTGTACTCACTGCTATCTTGAACTAAGTTATATATCAACAAGCCTTAAACCCATATCGGCAACCTATTTCAGAAAAGGCCACAACTACTCTCTCTATTGTCACCATCAAGGCCTTTTCCTTTGTAATCTTATTTATCTCACTGTGGTCTATTTTACTTTTATTTACTTTATATCAGATTTAATTACTTTTATTAATTTAGTTTTGAAGTTATATTGAAATACCCAAGTTATGCACACCATTTAATTGCTCAATTTCTATTATACATACTTCTACTTACTCAATTATACGAGTAAGGATCATTTATTGACTACACATACCTACAATGGTATTTATGAAATAGAGTCGACGCCCAGTTATCATTCCATATTATGTATAAGTATTATCAAGTCAGAACATATTTATCAAGTCAGCTGACATTTTTTTAAAGAATCAAGGTACGTCCATTGCCTGTATCTTTAGAAACCAGAACTTATTTACCAAGTTATAACTCTTTGTGAGTTTATCAATGAATGAGTTTATACAATGATTTTCCATTTCACTTGTGACCCTGTCAATTATAATCTATAGGGCATCAGCCTATCATTTACCTACGTGGCTTCAGGCTGGCTCTTGATCGGATTGATAGGTATACACCAATGTATAGATCATATCATTGCATAGGGTTTACTTCCAAATAATAATGAGCAATTCAGTTTCATATTCCTTTTATTTTCATTATTATTGCAAACTAAATGAGTTGCAAAAGTGGGTGCCCATCAACAGTATTTCTATGCTCATTTTGCAATATAAGAATGCATGTACTGAGTTTTTGCTTACATTTTCGAATTATTTTGATGTTTTCTATTTTATCTGATGAAGCATCATAAGTTTCTCCTTTTAGCAGGCCCTTTTGGAAGTCATCAAGTGCTCACAGTGGATTCAGCATATCATGAATGTTAGAATTGACCTCAGGGTCAAGTTGGGTCTATATTCAAAATACTTATGTAGTGTGGAGTGCGAGTTAGCACATGGTATGATTAAGTTGATGGTATTGAAGTTGAAATATTATGAACTTTGGTTTTGAAGTGTTTCAGTTAATTGGTTTTGTGATTGTAAACATAAGTTGCAAGATTAAATGGTTTCAGTAAGCCTTGTTCTTATCAAGATGGCGGTAGCGCCTTCTATCATTAAGTCTTCCGCTATAGTTTTTCCATAAATCATATCATTAGCATTTTGGGGGCGTTATAGATTTGGTATCAGTGCTAAGGTTCTAAGGGCCACTGTGAGCGATCAAGTGTTTATAAGTTAGCTGTCAAGGTATGATGAGATATGTTGGACCAGTTAAATGAGCTATTGACTATAAGTTCATGTGTATGGGCATATATGGAGAAACCATTTCCATTTGGGTGACTCAATCATTTGGTAATATCCTGAGATTCAAGCATTGGCAAAGCGGAGTGTGGAAACATTTCGGTGACCTGTTAGTGAAGCATGCTCTCATTTATCTGGGAGTTGTATTATATGTTTCATTTCTCTCATTTGTCTAAATTTTTACGATCGTGCACTCAAGGTGTGTGACCTGTTGAGTTCTGAACTCCAGTGTGGGGCCGTTGGGCTATTGAATTGCATCTCTCTATTTCAGGTATCTATTGTAAGGCTTTAAGCCTTGGAGCAACGGGTAAGGTTGTCTCCGTGTGACCAAAAAGTCACGGGTTCAAGCCGTGGAATCAGCCACTGACAAAGTCAGGTTAGGCTGCCTACAATACACCCCTTGGGGTGCGGCCCTTCCCCGGACCCTTCCCCGGACCCTGCGTGAACACGGGATGCTTGTGCACCGGGCTTCCCCTTTATTGTAAGGCTTTAAGCCTGAGTTTTAGTCAATTTTTAGGTGGAACTCTGGCCTGTTTTGCCCTAGGATTTGAGAGCCTAAATAGTTAATTTCAAGGCTTTGAATGACTATGCAGGTCAAGCATCTGAATAGGCAGGTCAGTGCTGCAGATGTGTAACCCGTTAGGCTGTATCCTTTTATTTCTTTCTTTCATGAAGTTTTTATATTTGGTGCGTTCCGATTATGCAGCCTATAGAGTTGTGCTCTCCGACGAGTAGCCATTGAGCTTGTGGACATGTCTTTTATGCTTTTATTTATTGTAGGTACCTAATCTAAGGATTTAACTGTAACACCCCAGCCCCTAGGGCCGGATGTGTTACGTTTTCTTAACTTCCTATTTAAATTTTGGGACGAAACGGACAAAATTTCCCTAAAAACTGACCATTTCCGGGCTAAAAGCCTTATGATAAGTCCCTATGAACCAAAGGAAGCGTAAAAACATTTAAAAGAAGTTCAACGGCCACACGGCGGAGTTCATAACTCAACGAGCCACTCGCTCGGAGTACACCAAATAGAATAGTTCATTAATACAGAAGAAATGAAAGATACAACTCAACAATTCATAGAACCGGATTATTGGGGTTTACATCCCAAAACACAGCCAATTTCGAGTAGAGACATCTAACTAATCAGATGGTTGGCTCACACAGCCATACAGAGCGACTCATAAATAAGATGTATTATATGAGTTAGAAAACTTAGTTTACAACAATTACGAACTAGGAATACGTTATATTACATCTTCGACTTGTGAAAATACTTCTATATGGCACACATAACTCTTTTTTAAATAGGGATAAACTTCAACTCCGCATAAGTGGCTTGACTTCCACCTATCACAAAGAAAACCTAGGAAAAGGGGAAAGAGCAGTGGGGTGAGCAACCACACGCTCAGTGAGTGTCCCCCATCCCCCTTAAAATCAAAACTGTTGCAGGCAGTAATATCTTTACTATTCACATATCACGTTTCTATACTTTACTATCATATTAGGCATTCATAAAATTCTCATGGAAACATCGCTAACCATAAACTTCACTTTAAGCACTCAAACACATTTCTAGCTCTCTGAGTAACCAAACTTCTTTACTAACAGGCCGTCAAACACTTAAACAAGTGACGAGTCTAAGCACAGAGACTTTCTTTTTCATAAACATAACTTCTTAGCATTCTATTCGAACTGTGCATGCAACCCTATCCACATGATGTGCACATAAGTTATCTCTTTTTATAATCTTACTTTTCTTGGCATTTCATTCATATGATATGCATAAGACGGACACATTTCAAGCCTCAAACAAATCTCATTCATAGGGTATGCATGAAATATACTCATAGGACTTTCCTTTCATATTCGTATCTTACTTAGCATCTCATTCATAAGTTATATTTTGAACATGCACATGTCATACATAGGAAGCTCTCTTTCTTTGTACTGAAAACACTTCATTTATCCTCTTGAAGCTCATAAAGGCTCTTCTCTTAGCCTCTTGAGGCTCATATTCTTTTGAATGAATCTTTTTCAACTAGGTCTCATAAACCCTTAAAAACTTTCTTTCTGAAATACAAAAAGGCCAAATGCCGACTGCTTTTCTTATTTAATAAGAAACTACTCTGGGCATAAGATCATCATAAAGTGCTAGTTGGGAGAGACGTATACTCAATCCCAGTGAGATTAACTCACACTACGCTCTTACTCTCAGGATGACAACTAACCTTGGACCTTAACCCTCATTAGGGTCTCTAAGGATTACTCCCTAGGCTAGGGATTCCTGCATTCAAGCAGGTTCACTCGCATCTATTATCCCTAAGCACTTATCTTAGCCATTTAAACTAGTCATAATGACTAATAAGTTTGCTGCCTCTCATAGTGAAATCCTTTATCATGCAACTCACGCCTTTGTAAAACTCTTTCGGATTCCCCCGTTCACGCAGGTTCACTCCCAAAACTGTATTCATTTAGTTAAAATATGCCATCATGCACTAATATTTATGGCTACTATTATTTTAAAACATGAAATCCTTCTTTGAAAATCTCACCCTTATGCACATAATGTAACTTGAGGACATGGAAGGGAAGGGGTTCCACATGTATCACATTCAAGCACTTCATAATCAATTCAACACAATGAGCCACACATGGCCTCGCAATCCACACCATTGCGGTTAATTCACAAGCCAGACTCCCTCCTCACAAGCATCATACCACAAGAACCTCGAACCACTCATACTTCTACCTCTAACCATCTAACTACCATCTCGGGTTTTCAATTCAATAATCACATCATATTATCATGGAATCTTATGAAAAGACAGGTAATGGGGTTTATGCACTTACCTAGGCAAGCAGCATCATTCAGCGGTGCATTATAGCATATATAAACACATATACAGATATATCTATATCACATCAACTTGAAAAAGGCACTTAATGAACCGTATTAAACTAACAAGGCATGGAACTCGATTACATTCTTGACTTACATTTAGCAATTAAGCATATCACACTTACGTCATCTTGAAGGTATAACTAGCTAACTATACATGCCACTTTCAAGCGTAACTAAGCCATAGAAACATGATGCGATTCAAGGCGTTCATTTATTATATCGAAAGCCTAATTAAGCCATATAAACGTAATACGATTCTAGACGTTCATTTATTATATCGAAGTCATTGTTCAAATCTAAATAAATCATTTAAGCATAAGTCCTTTCAAGATGTTCATTTCTTTTCAAAGCTATTAATCGAGCATGAATTGACTAAGCGTACATGGGTCGATTCTAGGCATTTATAGTTTATTACGAAGTCATTGAATGAACATGATTCTGCTGAGCATACATATAATGATTCTAAGCATTTAAAGTTTACTTCGAAGTTATTAAACGATCATGGGTCATTTATTGTTTACTTCAAACTTAATAAACGATTATGAATTAACTAAACATGCACTTGTCGTTTCTTTATAATCCACTTCGAAGTTAGTTTTCAGGCATGAATTAACTGAATAGGTTCGAATCAAAGCTAAACATGCATAATTCACTTCGAATTAAATCCTCAGGCATGAATTAACCGAATAGATTCGAATCAAAGCTAAACACGCATAATTCACTTCGAATCAAATCTTCAGGCATGAATTAACTAAATAGATTCGAATCAAAACTAAACAGGCATAATTCACTTCGAATTAAATCTTCAGGCGTGAATTAACTAAATTCACTTGAATCGATTCTAGGCCACTTTCGAGTATTAACCAACTAAACTAACATATATCGATTCGAAGTTGCTATCGGGCATAAACTAGCTAAACTTAACATGCTTCGCAACTTAAAGGTTAGAACCATTTTGAATCTACTAATACTTAGGAGGCGAGAAATGCCCACCTCGAATCCAAGCTAAAGGACCCAACTCCTGGGCTAATTGGGTAATTTGAGGCCAGGTTCGAGTCCCTTACGGTTAGTCCTGCTAGTGATAGCGCTGAGGGTTCAAAACCCTAACCTCAAGCCCCTTATTCGCATCGCCGGACTCAAGCCCGCCCTCGACGGACACCTGGCCGTCGACTTCCGCCCTGGTCGTCATGGTCCGACCTCCCCTCGCTGTCTCGATCCCCCTTCTTCTCTCATCTCTGCTTGCCCTTTCGATTGTCGTCGAGCCAGGCAACGTCCGGTAATGGCCCGCCGCCAGCCTCCCCCCTCTCACTCTCCGTCTCTCTCTTTCTTCTCTGTTGGGTCGCCGGGGAGGGTGGTGTCGCCGAGGAGGGTTGTGAGAAATCCACAGAAACCAACCCCCCCTTTCGTGCGTGTGTCGTGAAAAAAATAAGGGGCTTTGGCCCCTTATACTTTTTTTTTTGTGTGTTTCTTAGTCGCTTGCCCATTCAACTAAAATCGCTAACCCAATCTCGGAACATCCTATTCTAAACCCAACGTTAGTACGCCCATCCATCGACTATTCGTTCCCAAATACATAAAGGTTCGACTTATTAAAAATCGAAAGACTTCTAAGGTTAACAACCTCATGGTATTCAGGAAGTGACTAAATAAATCGAATAATGACTAATAAATTATCGATATAATTTAAATACACAAATAGCACAGATTAACTTTGAAATCAATAATAGCAGTAATAATCCCTTTTTAATAAAATTATAGCTCCCAAAAGCACATCGATAATCATTTAACTCATACAGTTACTAAAAATACGATTTTATAACATAAATAGTAAGACAGTTAGGCTAACTTAAAACAAAGAAGGCAAGTCTTACACCCTTCCCCCGCTTAAAAGAATTTCGTCTTCGAAATTCTAAACCTAAGTTCGGTCTTTCCTAGAATGTATGCATGCAACTGCGATCTACACAGTATGTTTCCAAATGGTTTCATTTTGCAATCCCTACTTCTTTGAAATCGAAAGAAAAAGACTTATGGTATCCTGTCTCCTCCTCGCCAATCCACTTCAAGCATCTACTCACTCTATTTAGGTGCCTCGCATTGAAGAGGGGCAATTGAGTTGGCATGGAAACCATATTGAGTTTGTTTTGAAAATGAAATATAGATTTTCGATAATTTAGACTCAGTTCGTATGGCAAGCAACAACTCTATGCATACGAACCTATAAGTGGGCATCTGAAGGTATGGCAACTGGGACAATGACACCTTAAGGTTATATACTTAGTAGTCTCATTCTAAAACATGAATTCAAGTCACTTTTGGGATTACAATGATTAACATGGGGACTCCTATAACACATTTAGAATAATAAAAATGTCACATAGCACCACATAGTATCACTTGAGCACAACAGTATTACATAGCGTCGCATAGTGTTAGAAATTTAGTATTCTTAGGCCTAGGAATCACAAGCATCATGCAACCGTCTAGTACGTATCTAGTAAGCAATTTACAAAATGGAAGCATGCACAACTAATGTTTGCATGTTTATACGTCCGTCACAACTAGGCTTCAGGCCTTGCATTCATGGCGACTTAGACAGGACATGCTAAAATCATATGAAGGGGTTTACAACAGAGCACGGAAGGTCAAGGATCACAAATAGCATGAACTCCCATAATCATTTTGATAGGAACAACTCGGAGAAAAGGTGCTAATCTAGAAATGCAAGTTGATCACTTCAATGGTGGGAAAATTTTTCCTAGGGTCATACTTGGAGCTGACTACCTCTTAAGTCATGGATTCATACGAGTGAATGCTTATGTTCCTAAGGTCATGTCATCATGCTTCAAATACTGGCACATGTA
>NCQV01063369.1:0-10419 GCA_002740545.1 Lophocereus schottii
GGAGTTGAATAAGATTACCATTAAAGACAAATACCCTCTACCACGAATAGCTAACTTGTTTGATCAACTGCAAGAAGCAGGAGTGTTCTCTAATATTAATTTGAGGTCAGGGTACCATTAACTTAGGATTAAACCTGACGATATCCCTAAGATAGCATTTAGGACCAGGTATGGTTACTATGAGTTCACAGTGATGCCTTTTGGTCTCACTAATGCTCCTGCAGCCTTCATGGACCTTATGAACAAGGTTTTCAATAATGGTGTTCACAGATGACATCCTTATCTACTCTAAGGACAAAGAAGAACATGCTGATCAATTACGGACAGTATTGCAAACTTTGAGGGAGCATCAACTCTATGGCAAATTAAAGAAATGTGAATTTTGGTTGGAGGAATTAAAGTTGACCCCCAGAAGGTGAAAGCAATCACATAATGGCCAAGGCCTACCAATGTCATGGAGATTAGAAGTTTTCTGGGTTTAACGGGCTACTATCGAAGATTCGTTAAAGACTTTTCGAAAATAGCTTCACCACTGACTAATCTACTGAAGAAAGTGAACAAGTTCGAGTGGACCGAAAGATGTGAAAAAGCTTTGCAAGAGCTAAAACAGCGACTAACTACTGCCCTAATCCTAACGTTACCAATGAAAGGAAAGGAGTATACTGTTTATAGTGACACTTCGAAGAACGGTCTGGGGTGTGTATTGATGCAAGAA
The DNA here is from genome assembly GCA_002740545.1 of Lophocereus schottii. Lineage (NCBI taxonomy): Eukaryota > Viridiplantae > Streptophyta > Magnoliopsida > Caryophyllales > Cactaceae > Lophocereus > Lophocereus schottii. Next base: position 716 of record NCQV01063369.1, read on the forward strand.
GACAAAGTAGTAGCTTATGCCTCTTGACAACTCAAGCTGTATGAGAAAAACTACCCTACCCATGACCTGGAGTTAGCAGCCATGGTCTTTGCATTGAAAATTTGGAGACATTATTTATATGGGGTACCATGCAAGATCTATACTGATCATCAAAGTTTAAAGTATATCTTCACCCAAAAGGAGCTCAATTTGAGGTAACGGCACTGGCTTGAGTTACTTAAAGACTATAATTTACAGATTCAATATCATCCCGGTAAAGCAAATATAGTGGCGGATGCCCTGAGTAGGAAGGCGCAATATAGCTCAAACACTGTGGTGATTACTTAATTAAGCCTCTTGAGAGAACTTGAGGACTTTGGGATTCAATTAGTGTCCCATGGGCAAACAAATGCTCAATTATCAGTACTTACCTTACAGTCTTCCATAGTAGAAGAAATTCGACTGAACTAGGAAAGTGACCCCGAACTCCAAAGAATAAAGCAAAATTTAGAGAAAGGAACGTCTCCGGGATTTGTAATGCATGAGGGTGGGACCCTGCGGTTCCAAAATCGCTTAGGTGTGCCTAAAAATGAAGGATTGAGGAAGCAGATCTTGGAAGAGGTTCATAATACTCGTTATTCGATGCATCTAGGAGGCACCAAGAAGGACAGAGATTTGAGACAATACTTCTGGTGGAATAATATGAAGAAGGACGTTGCAAATATGTGGATAAGTGTCTAACATGCCAGAAAGTTAAAGAAGGGCATCAGCGTCCTGTGGGGGAACTACGACCCTTAGAAATCTCCACTTGGAAGTGGGATTCGATCTCAATGGACTTTGTTATGGGTTTACCCCTTTCTGCCTCGAAAAAGAATGCTATCTGGGTCACAGTCGATTGACTCATGAAGTCGGCCCATTTTCTCCCAATTAAGGACGCTTAGGGAGTTGAAAGACTAGCCCAACTGTATATTAAGGAGATAGTTCATCTGCATGGGATCCCTTTAGACATAGTTTCAGATAGGGATCAAAGATTCCAAGCACGTTTCTAACAAGCGCTTCAAAAGGCCTTTGGGACCAAACTAAACTTCAGTAGCTCCTATCACCCATAAACAGATGGACAAACTGAAAGAGTGATTCAAATTTTGGAGGACATGCTGAGAACTTGTGTAATGGAATTCCAAGGGAAGTGGGAAGATGACTTACCTTTGGTGGAGTTCTCTTATAACAACAGCTATCAGTCCACCATCAAAATGGCCCCATTTGAGGCTTTATATGGGAGAAAATGTAGAACCCCATTGTGCTAGAGTGATTTGGACGAGACACTGATTATAGGTCCTAAAATGATTCAAGAGACCACTGAAACAATAAGAAAGATTCAGGAACATATCAGGGTTATCCAAAGTCGACAAAAAATTTATGCGGACAAAAGAAGAAGGCCTCTCAAGTTTCAACTAGGCGATAAAGTTTTTCTGAAAGTTTCACCAACCAGAGGTGTCAAAAGGTTCGGAGTACGGGGCAAATTGAGTCCAAGGTACATTAGACATTATGAAATTATTGAAAAGTTGAATCCCGCTGCTTATCATCTAGATCTGCCTGTAGAACTTGAGCACGTGTATAACGTATTTCATATCTCTCAGCTTAGGAAATATATTTCGGATTCGGACCATACCATTGTATCTGAACCTATTGAAATCACTGAAGATCTAGTATATGAGGAGTGTCCTATCTAAATACTAGATCACAAGATCAAGCAACTGCGCAATAAGCAGATACCATTGGTCAAAGTACTCTGAACAAACCGCACCTCCCAAGAAGCCACTTGGAGACCGAAGAGGCAATGAAAACCAAATATCCACATTTATTCGAGGTAATCTTGCATGTTATGATTAAGTTCATCAGTTTCGAGGATGAAACTTTTTAAGGAGGGAAGGCTATAATAGTCTGACCCTAAAATATATTTATTCATTTCTTTAATCCAAGTGATTAATTTTTTCGCATTTAAATCATCGTTTTCTTTGCTATTTCAATTGGGAGAATTTAAATGGGCCCTTACCTTGCAATTCGGATTTTTGTTCTTGTCAAATTCTGGAGATCGATATTAGGCCTTGATATTTATGAATTAAGCGATTTAATTATTTTTCATGACACTACAAACATTTAACCTCGAGCGTTGTGGAAAAAAAAAAATTAAGCGCACTCGGTTTGAGCTAGTTTTTGAACCCAAGCCCGTTTAAGGCCAATTTCGGTCCACTAAGACTTGACCCTATTTGTTTAGCTAATTAACCTTCGTTAGGCCTTAATTATACATAGTAAAAAGTAGATTTTGAGGATTAATTTTCAGCCAAGTATTTATTTTGCTTAAGCTTTTGTTTTGCACCAAGTAAATTCAAGACATTTTCTCTCTCTTCTTCTCTCCTCCTTCTCTCTACCCCATGACTCAACCATAACAGCAGCAGCCAGCCCCTTCTGTGGTGTTTTCTGGCCACGTTCCCGCCAACCTCCGACAAGGATTGCAACATCCAACCACCTCCCTCCACCGGTTATCATCTTTCACCCTCAAAATCACCAAATATCATCTCCATCTCCACTTTTTTCAAGCTCAAAGAAAGTGGCTTCAATCTTGTTCTTTGGATTTTTGGTTTTGCTCCTTGTTTTGGTTGTTTTAATGGTGGATCATATTGTTTTGATTGACTTAAGAATTATTTTGGTGATGGATCATGGTGGAGTTGAAGTTGGATGATGCTAGGGTTAGGGTTACTTCTTAATCATGCAAGCTTCATGTGTAAGTGTTGGATATTGATTGTTTTATCCTTGATCTTGATCATGTTTTAATCTATTGAAGTTTATTATGATGTTTATGGTGGTTTGAAATAATGGGAGTGAGTTCAAGTTGATCTTAAGTTAGGGTTTTATCCAAGAATGCATGGTTTGGACCAAACTAGTATTAAAGTTAAAGTATGTGTATATGTGACTAGAAAATGAGCTTTATTGGATATGAATATGAAGTGCAATTGAGTGTGGTGATTTTTTATGATGTTGGAATGGACCAATTACATGTTTTTAAGGAATGGTTGAAGTTGAGGATTTGTGGATTTGTGTGAAAAGTGAGGGAACAAACTCAAACGGTGAGGCTGGAATTTCCAAAAAAAAAGGACAGTATTTGAGATGAAACTGGTAATGATCGGCCAAACCAAAAATTATTATTTTTGGTGGGTGGATTGGTCAGTGTGTTATCTTTAAAATGAATCTTGAATCACATTAATCCGAGGTCTGTGGAAAAAGCTCAGGTCATTTTACTAAATCTGTGCAGGATGAACTCAAAAACTGACATGTTAGTGTTCTAGCCCCATTTTAGGAACCCCGTCGTGGGAATCATGTTATGTGTCCTTAATGAAAGTTTTAGAGGACTTCCTAAGATTTTTATATTGGGATCTTAGTCTCATTTTGAGGTTAGGAGTATAAGTTATGAATTATTCTTTCTGTATCCTCTTTTATAAGCCCTTTTGCTCTCAACTTGCTATCGTGCCTTAAATCACATTTTTATGGTTTATATAGTTTTTTCATGTTAGTTTAATCTATTAACTGGTTTGTAAAGGTTCTTCATAAGCCAGTTTTAGTTAAATGTATCATTGATAAGAACAAGCTCGTTTCTGACCTCATGGACCTATAATGATATTTTGAATAGAATCAAGGCCTAGGCTTTCATTCTCTCCACTTTTGTGAATCTTATTATTCCGTGAACTTGCCTTTAAAACTTCCAGGTACGTTCATTTCTTGTATCTTTATAAATCAACATGTATTTATTGAAATCGTAATGTTTTGGTAAGTACATCAATGAATCAATTTAATCAGTGCTTTATCACATAATTGGTGACCATATCAGTTATCAGTTACAGGGCATTACCCTCCAGTTACCCACGTGACTTCAGGCGAGGTCCCCGGTCGGCTTGGTAGGTGTACATGTATTTACAGATCGTAATAGTTACTCAGGGGTGCACCAACATATAATAATTGGCAATTCAGTTTTATATGCGTCTCATTTCCTGTTTTAAAATTAAAATGAATTGCAAAGCGGACCTAAATAAATTTTCAGTGAATGTTTAACATTACAGGAATGCAAGTACTGAGCTTTGGCTCACAACTTAAAATGTTTTTATATTTTGTTTTAGGAAAGTGTTCAGTAAACCACCCAAGGCGGGTAGGACGGCTGAAGGTGATAAGTGAGCCAAGACTGTCCATGTGGCTGGCAGTGTATAAGTGCTGAGATGCTATCATATCATATTGTGTAGTATTTTGGTGTTGAAACTATGTATTTAAATTGAATTATGTATTTGGTGTAATCTTTGAAGATGAGTGGGATGTTAGAACTGTTTCTGTATATAACTAAATGGTTTGAATGGTTGTGATGGTGTGAATGCCCTTTTGAGGGTAAACTTTGGTTTTATGGCTAAGTTTGCATATATGTAAGGAAAGCTTTGTCCTTTTTGGACGGCGGTAATGCCCCGTTCTTTGGGTTTATCTCTAATAGCTGAACTTAAGTAAGTGAATGCAAGTAATGATTCATGTACTTTTTTGGGGCGTTACAACATCATCTGAGGCCCCAAATGTTGAGCTAGGATTTGCACCATCCACCTCTTGAACATCATCATCATCACTCACCTCATATACATCTTATACACCTTAACAAAAAAAATTCATTAACATAAAAAGTTTCTATTTGACATCTTACAATGCTAAATCTAAGAATATAATTCAAAGCAAGTAAAGCAATAAATCACTCACATGTGTTTCTTACAATACCAGCATTCACTCTACCATAATCTTTGTCATTTAATGCTTCTTTAGCTTGCTTACGAGCGACCCTATCATGCACACCCAACCAATTTGAAATCGTTGGAGGAGTCAGTGATTCTTGCTCCATGTAAGCACCAAGTTGGTAGCCTCGAGATTTTAAACTGAGCATATGTTTGCATGTTCTGTACATTATTGCCAGTGATGATAACTACCTAACTTACTGAGGATGAAACAAGATTATACTTGAATTCCTAGGAGGGGAACTTTCTTTCGAGAAAAGTTTCCAAAAAGGCTTTAAAAAGCATTTGGAACCCAATACTTTCAAAAAAAGGCAAAAAAAATCGATTTTAGACTAATTTGTAGGCATGGTGTCTTGAACTTGAAACATAAAGCGTGACACAATATGAGTAGGACTAGTGGGGTGGCACATTGTCTCACACTCATCTACTTCAAAATAATCAATTTAATCATTGTTATCAAAGCTTGGTCCAAAGTGCAAAGTGGTGACATGATTACAATTGCAACCAAGGCCCAATGGCTGTAGCCACGCCCATAATCATGCCTATAGTGTTTTCTCATGATTTGAATCTTATTTATAGTCTCATGGTAGGGCCAAAAATTGAGTCTGCATGAATTGATTCCTCGTCGAAATAACTTTCCAACAATATATAGTAAGCTCAATTTTGATTAGTAGCAAAAAAGTTATGAGTCGGATAGTGAGACATGCGCAAAAACTAACACCTCTTCACTATTTGACCTATAAGTCTTTACATACTTATGCCAAATACATGAAGCTCAACCCACTGGAAACTCGACATAACAAACCTTCAAACAAAAAAATAATCACATTGATTGAACATAGAATGAGAGAGTTGTGGCCTAAAATAATTGATTCTACCGTGCTGACTAGACTAGTAACATGGTACAGGCCCCAACGGCCGTCATTAGGTCCTAGCGGCTCCTGCCTGGCATGTATGCTTATCGCTGGGCCTACCTTGTCTTCATTATGAATTTACATAGATTTTCCATCCACGCCTCAATCAATTGCCTACTTAACCTTCAAATTAGGATAAAACTAGATTTGATTAATAGATTAATTGATTTTTGAAATAATTTGACTTTTATTTTGTTTTTTAGTTTATTTATTTTTACTTACAAAAACATTTTGTTTCATTTCCTAGCTTAATCTACTTGATTCATGATAAAAAGGGAGTCTCTGTTCCTTATGGAACACCATCTCTCGTTGGAGTAAACTCTACACCTTTTAGGCTACACCATTCACCACCTAGGAGAAAGCCTCTCTTTCTTCCTAGGCATCCTCTTCCTCTTCCCCTTCATAAAAACATTTTGAAGTAGCAAAACTCTACCCAGATACTCACTCAAACTTATTCAATTGGACTAACTTTCATGCTACCCTAACGCACTTGGGAGAAAGGAAATTAAGGATCATTGCTTTGCCAACTGCTCAAATTTGAAGTAGGTGCTAAGAGCTAAAAATTGAAGAAAATTAACTGCATACTTTTCATTGCATTCTATTGTTCTTCTTATTTGTAACTATGTTTTTCTTTGATGCCCCATGATTCTTTGATTTGTTTATTTCTTTTAAAACGTCAATAAAACTATGTCCTTAACAAAGTGATCAAAAATTTACCACTTTCATGTATTTTTATTCTCTTATAATATGACTTGCTAATAATGAGTGTCACAAAAAATATTTCTCTTGTTGATTGCTTCACTAATAAAACAACAAATTTATGAAAAATATCTTTTGCATTTAACCAAACAATCTAGAGTTTAATATATTCATTTCTAGTATAGGTCACTTTGAATTGGGCAATCCGATGGTCTCCATTCATTAGATCGTAACTTGATCATAGGACCCGTTATTATGGTTCGCAGCCATGGAATCATTTTTCAATGATCCCCATTTGGGATGTTTGGGATAATAACCGATAGAAAAAACTCTTTTCCCTTCTTGAAAATTGAATGCTATGTCCATCGGTTGTCCATTCGTTTATGAATTTGGTTGAAAGGAGGAATTAATTTTTTTTTAAAAAAATAAAATAGAATTGTGGGTTTCTACATTTCCCTTAAAATATGTTGGCAACTTTAAAACTAAATCTCCACTCCACTTTACCACGTAACTCTGAAGAATCAACACTTTAAGAGAGCCAAGTTTATTGCATCCCCTTGAAAGAGGGCAGTCCACAGGAAAAGGCCAGTTAAGCCTAAGGTAGGTTTGGGCCAGCCGTCACAGGACCACCACTACTAGGAGGGAACTTTTAGTGGTGATTCCACAATAGAATATGTCAGTAAGTGGGTGAGACTTAAAGGAATTGAATAAAATTAAGACTTTTGATTTCCCAATGCAAAAATGGTATCATATAGGCATCAATGCATCAGGTGCTCGAGTATGCTAAATCTCAAAGCTTATCCATCCCCCTAGTAAAGAAAATCCCTAGCTTTGTCCATTTGCCCCGAAGCATGCCTTTTCCATTTGGTCGTGGCGACCCTTCAAAGTGTACCGTTTCGAAGATAAAAAGAGTCTACTCTGTCCCACCAGGGCATTATGACTTTTAGCTCTACTAAATGCCCTTTTGTGCATAGATTTAGGGTCAAACCTCGTGTAGATATTTGCTTTGAATAAATGCGAAGTGCTCGCTTTGGGTCAAGTTGTTTTTAAATCAAGTATTTGTCTAGTGAGTCTTTTGACCCAAATCATGTCGCCCACTGATGGAAGTTACCTAACCTACTACGGGTGAAGCAGCATCATATTTGAATTTCTAACGGCTAGTCCGTAAATAAAAATATTTCTTTAAAGTTCTTAAAAAGTTTTTAAAAGCATTGGAAAACCTAAAATATTCAAAATAATTTTGAAGAAAGATAAAAAACTTAATTTAGACAAATTTACAGGTATAGGGGCTTGAACTTGTGACCTTAAGTCTGACACAGTAGGAGCAAGACTAATAGGATGACGCACAGCCTCGCACTAATCAACCATCTATTTAATCATTGATATCAAATATACGCTTGGTCTAATTGGGGTGACGTGAAGACATGATCACAAATGTCGTCGAGGCCTAAAGTTAAATTTTGTAGCCCTAATGGTTGTAGCTAGGGCCATAATCATACTGCTAGTACCTTCTTATTATTTGCACCATATTTTCAGTCCTGGACTAGGAGCAAAGCATATTTTAACCTCTATGAATTGATTCTACATTAATAGAGCTTTCCAACGATATATTATAAGCTTACTTCTAATTAGCATTGGAAAAGTTATGGTTTGGATAGTGAATCATATGCTGATACGACATCTCTTCACGGTTTAGCCCATCACTCTTTTCTAACTTTCGAAAAATTCACAAACTTGATCTATTAAAAACTAGACTCAACAAGCTTTGAAAAAAATAGAATTGCACTAATTGGATATCAGAAGAGAAAGTTATTGTCTGAACAAGTTGACCCTGTCACATTGTACATTAATTTTGAATGTAAAACAAAGCCGCAAGCATACGACTATCATCACAGTACTTAAAGGTCATCTCTACAAGGGTGTCAGATGAGATCCAGGCCACTGAAGTAATCTATACCATCATGTAACGGAATTAATGGCACTTAAATGAGTAACTAATGAAGTTTACTAAAATAAACTATAACTAGGCAACTGCAATTAAAATTTAAGCATAATAATCCATCAAAGTCAACCTAAGTGGAAAGGAATCATTTTTTTTTTTATCACAATGCCAAATCAAGTGCCTACATACTCAAAGTAAACCAAATTAGATCCACTTTGCTAACATTTTTCAAGCAATCAAACACCAATCCAATCCTTGTAATATCTAGACAGGATAAAGCTATGTATTAAAAGTATTAAACTACTCCTAATTTAACTAGAAATATGAATGAAGACCAAAAACTAGAAGCAAGAATGAGAACAAGTAAGCTGGGTAAGCTGAGCAAGGGAGGGGAGAAGAAGGACGAGGGCTTCACTGTCCATGACCTCAACCCGCACCCTTTTTGCCAAATCAAAAACAAAAATTGAAAGCAGAGCAAACCGAAAAAACAGGGCAAAGTATTAGGGAAAACCAAGGCACAATTTTTGACTTGAAATTAAATCCAAACGACAACAAGATGACAACAGGGCTCTCCACCTCAAAATCATGCATCTAATCTCATTAGAAATGGTAGAAACGCCATTAAAATGGCTTCAAACAGTACTGAAATAGGGGGAGGGGAAATTTGAAACTAATCAAACTCAAATGCCCAAAATTAATACTCTATCAGATTCAAACCATGAATTACACTCCAAAGTAACGAAATCAAACATTAACTACATGAAACTTGAAGATTACAGAACGGATCTAAAAATCAAAATGGAATGAAAGCTTAAACCTAAAACGTAAAACCTAAAATATACTCTAAAGCTACTGATAATTAAACCCTCAAAATCCTAAATAAAACCTAAAAAACCTTCATTACCTCGTTCCTTCGCTACAACCTTCCTTTATACTCGAACCCTTGTCGATCTTGCCCTTCAATCGCATCTGATGCGGATGATGCTGGTGTGACGCGCTGGCGAATGAAGATAGTGAAGTGGATGAGGAAGATTGTGGTGATCGTGGATACAAGTAGACACGACTGCAGGTGGTGAGTTGGAGATGGAGATGAAGATGTTGTTATGGTGTCAGTCGAAGAAGAAGAAGGAGAATAGGGGGTGTCGGGCTACCTGGGCCAAGAGAGAGACTAAAGTAAGAAAGGGTGGGGTAAGGGGCATGTGTCGCATGCTTGGGGGATTGGGTAGGATTTCGGATTTATTTTGTTTGTGTTTTGATTTTTTTTCTGCTTTTGGGTCATGAGAAAGTGGGCCAAATGGAGGTGTAGTGCTAATTTCTTCATTTTCAGCATTTCTTCATCCTTTTCATGCTTTTTTT
>NCQV01063369.1:36805-55795 GCA_002740545.1 Lophocereus schottii
ATTCCGAAAGCACCAAATGATATCAACCCAAGATCAAGAGACTCACTCAAACAACAAAGATAATCAAAATTACATAACATAAATATAAATTTAGAAAAGAGAAGAGAAGAGACGAGAAGCAAAAAGAAATGCTCAGCCAAGATGACGCTTGAATCGTCGTGCAAAGTCGAGATGAAATCCTCACAAAACCTTCACTTCAACTCTCTCTCTCTCTCTCTCTCTCTCTCTCTCTCATGTTAATCTAATCTAATTCTAATCTAAAAGAAACTTGAAAGAGAGGAAATGAAATGGTGGGATGCGTGGAAATGGTGAGGAGAGGCACCTTTTTATAGTAAAATTCTTGGAAGTCAAAAACCCATGCATAATAATGGAATTAAAACTGCTAGGAAGTCAAAAAGTTGCGAGAAAACAAAAAGTCTTGCAGGAAATGAAGACACCACGAACCGTGGCCAACACCACGGACAGATGGTGGTCAGCTCTGTCTCCACATTCTTCTGTTATTTCTTCTTTCCACGAGTATAACAACTAAAGGGTGTCCGTGGGGAGTCCAACTACACTCATTTAGGATCAAATCTGGGGTAAAATGGTCCAAAAACCTACAAAACACATAAAAGAACCATACCAAAGCATAAAAAGGGAAAAAGAGTTACATTATAGCATAAAGTACATAATTTTGACTAAAACTGTAGCAAAAATGGCCCTAAAATGATATACATTTTAAGCACTTATCACTCTTGGGGACTAAGAATGATGCAGAGGTTTGCTATGCATCATCCCAGATGATGACTCACCATACTGAATCTGGGGTACATAAAGCTCCTCAAAGAAACAAGTGAGGGCATAGGGATCATGTGGATCTTAAACTTGGAGAGATTCTACCTCAATTGACAAATCCAGGTGAGGCTCCATTTCTCTAGCATGAGAAGACTTTGGGATATCTTGTGCCCTTATCAAACATCGTCTTCTTGTATGAAAATGTCAGGAAAGGAAGCTCAATAAAAGCATATAATTCACATCGGGAAAACGAAGGAGATAGGTTACCTCATCCGTTCGAGGGTGCCAGCAAGTGAAGAGGTTTGCAAATGCCTTTTTCATTGAATAAAAATGTCACCCTTCCATGCTTTATTGCTCCCAATTGTACTAAAAAAAGAAGAGAAAGATGAATACAAGCACATTTCAAGGAATTAAAGTAAGCAATATACTTAGCCCCCTCAAGTAGAAGGAAATGGGACTTTAGGGCAATCAGATTCTGGGACCAACAGGAAATTTGTGTACACCACCCGTTCTCCCTCTCTTGCCATGATAACCCTTAGACTGGGTATGGGAGCATTAGTAGTCAATTACTACAAAGACTCACAAAGATCAGATGTTTGAAAAATATAATGGAGGGGAAAAGCTGCATGTCATTATGCGTCGAAGATAAGTAGCATAGTCACATTCATGGTCGATAAAATCAGTGAAGTGGTAATCTATTTTCATCTCATTCACATCCTTAGGAGATAAGGTTCTTGCATAAAACATGGACCGAGATAGGTCCTTGGAAATGAAAGGAGGCCATTGGTTAGCATGTTGGGCAGCAACTCTTTCACTTAACTACTAAACAAAACTGAATGGACCCTCTATAAGGATTCGATGATGGGCATAATACTAAGCCGCCTGCACCCGAGGGGTAGAGACAGCTTTCCTAGGATGAAAATTTGCCAACATGAAGAAGAAATTAGAAAAACTAGAAAGATGAAACCCAATAAGTGTTTACAAGACATTTAACGCAAGGATACCTTGGTCAAGACATTAATCACTTCTTAAAGCCACTGAAGACTCCTAGCTTAGAATTGCATCTGGACTTGATTTTCCTTAGTCCATAGACCATAGCCGAAAAATGAGCAGGTTTCCTTGATCTTGGTGAGAGCTCGGGGAAGTACTCATAAACCATAGCTATAACAATAAAAGTCAATAATAAGGCCCATTAGATACAAGCAAGAAATAATTTTTTTAAAAATGGTTATTACCTTAATTGCCCTCCATAAACTGCTAACAGGCAAAGTAGTATTATGTTCCCATGAGTTTTCTTGATTTCTTGCACCCCGACTCGCATACCATGAACAAGGGTGGAGTAGGTAGCAATCCCCCACTTTAGCTTCTTCACTATATCAAGGTTAACAAGGTTGACTAGATAATGAAAGTACCAATGATTTCACAATTCAACAAAAAACGTTGTGCCAAGAAGAAGAGCTAAAATGATATGGGCTTGTTGATCAACAAATGCTCAACCCAACACTCAGAATCATGTTCATGACAAGACTAAAGAGCTGGAAAAGTCAGTCACGCTGAAGATGAAATGCTTATTGATAACTAATGGGTCCCTAGAAGAATTGAGACATGTTAGCATAGAAAAGTCAAGAGGGGCTATGGTTATCTCCCCAAACGGGAGGTAAAAAGTATCTGTAGTATCCAAAATCTCTCAACTACTGCTCGAGTAACACAATGATAAGTTGAATGTATTACTCCATTTTAAGCAGAATGAAAGGCCCTAAAGCCAGCATTGCTTAGTACATATCGAACTTGCGCTTCTTTACCTTAAGGTCCTTTATAAATTTTTAAGGGGGACCTGTACTCCCTAATAAGATATTCTTGAAAGAAAGGAAAACAAGCAATATTAGACTTATAATCATGATAAAAACAAAGTGCCAAAAGGGAAAGCAGAATACCTACTACTTTTAGAGAAGCTTGACTAGATACATGACACCCAACATTTACCAAAAGATCAATTCCATTCCAAGCTTCAATTAGTCTTCATTCCCTCTTAATGAAAAAATCCAAAGGGAGTTTTTTTGGTCTAATTTTTTGGGGTGGATGTGTCTGTCTTACACTCATGATCTTAGAGCATAATAACACTCTTAACCAAGAAAAAGAATATAGGAAGCAATAAAAGCACAAGTGATAAGAAGGAGATAGGTTGGGTAAAGGTGTGAAGAGAGACTCCCAAGTGCATGCTATGTATAACCAAAGGCAAGAGAAGAAAAACCAAGGAGGTCAAAACAAAGCAGGCACTACTCGAGCTTCTCATGTAGATGCATGCACAAACTATACATGCATAAGTGTAAAGAAGCAAAAGAAAAGAAGGAAAAGAGACCAAAAAAGGGGGGCCCCGGCTGGGTTCCTGATGCATGGTGTAAATACTACACATGCATGAATCCAATTGCAAAGAAACAAAAGGAAAAGAGACCAAAGAGGGGGGCTAGCTGGGATTCTCACCACTTGCAAGACACACATACATGAGAAAATGTATAAAACGAACAACAAGAAAGCAAGGGAGGAAAGCCAAAGGATGCAAGGGACCCAACCGAGATCCTACTCTATATGCATGCATAATCCTCATGCATGCATGAAATCAAAAAATAACACAAGAAAGCAAAAGAAGTAAAGCCAAAGGCAAGGGACCCCGTCGGGTTGTCCAAGGCATGTAAAACATGAAGTAAAGTGTAAGCTATTCAGTCAAGTGGGCCTTAAGAAGTGACTGTGACTGTGAAGAGTCTAACAGGAGAAGTGGGCCTTAAGATCTAAGCTTCTTCCCTTATATAAAGAGCCAGCTTCTAAATTTCAAGGTCTAGTCTAAAAAAATGAGGGGAAAGAATAAGGCTTCGAAAAACTACACGATTATTAGTGACATGTGCAAAAGTGAAGTGCCACTTGCAGAATTTTTTTTAATTTCCCTTTTATTCATTCGAGTTAGGTATGTTATGCTTTCCTTTCCAAAATTCATTTTCTTATTTGCTAACATTAGCCTTATGAAAATCAATATGGCATTGTTCATTTGTCTTTAAGGACACTTCTATGCCTAAACTTCTTTCTCTTACGACCAATGGAACTATGAAAATAGAAGCAGTGACAGAGGGATGGCAATGAAGAATGGAATCAAGGAGGGAGCTGACGCTTACTCACCTCGATAGGAAAGGTTGTCTGAGCAAAAGCAGACGTGCTTGCCTATAGACCCTGACATCCTGGGAAGAAAAGGAATGAAAAAAACTCATTGTGTGTGCTAATAATTAATCCATTTCCTGCTGGTAAGGCAGCGAGCAAGGAGTCAATCTATAGCTTTCAGAGCGAACTTCTCTTTAGTCTGCATTCTTTTTTCTTGTGTTGAGATTGAATTTATGTTTTGTAGATGCTTCTGTGATCACTTTTGAGAGAGGGTATTGAGAAGGGAAGCGTAGCATTCAAACAAGGCCAAAGGGAAGAGCCCCTTTCTTTCTTGTTGCTACTATTCCTAATCCATTTGTGGGCTTAGACAGGGAGTAATTTTTCGTAAGCATGGCTTTGGCGGGTACTACTTTTGAACTAGTTGAGCCTTTTCTATTGGACTCGCTCTCTTTTCTCTTTCAAACTTGATAATCTGCCTTTGACGAGATCAAGGCATCAAATTAAATTTAAGCAAGGGTTGTTCGCTGACCAATGCACTTTCAGGGTCCTCTCTTACCAGTGATTGACTACTGATTTTCAAATTTCGTATGAGCGCTTCTCTTCCATTCTCGTCCAGAGTTGCTAACAAGCAACTTATCCTTATATTGGATGCTAACAAACAAATATGTAGTAGGCCAAGGAAGGAAAAGGGAAGACCCTTCTTTGTCTTCTATACTATTTCAAAAGGTGTAAAGGAAAAGAGTTTCATTTTGGCTATATAATCTACGGGTCAACGAGTTTCTAGAGTCTCTTAAAGATAAAGAGGGGATCGAAGCAAGGTCGAATCCCATTATTTGTCATTCTTATAAAGAATACGATCATCTCGCTTTAGAAGAAGTGAGCAAGCATTTCTCCAATGGATTAACAAAGCGCAGACTAGGTATCTTTATCTTCTTTCAATTTCGCACTATATTAGTAAAAAGTTTAAGCTTCCCCAGTTTCATTGCTATTTTTAATGACACAGCATTGGCATTAGAATCAAATATTGATGGTGCCTGACCAAACTTAAAGTAATCAATCGAGACATTGGTCTTCCTGCAGTGCTATAGGCTTTTGACTCTCTCTATAGGCTTCGGGCTAATGCCAATGATCCTCCACTAAATCTCTTAGGTGAGACTGAGTGTATTACTTTCGCTTAAGACTATAGAGATACCACAAGTAGAGGTCCCTCAATTCAACTATCTCTAAATACTTTTCTGGGTGACCAAGACATAGACTAAGATTCCTTTGTATCTAGGTGCTTACCTCGCGGATCGATGCTTCGCCTCATCCGTGCTCATTGGAAACCTTGACTCTTCAATAAATTCATCAGAACTGTCAAAAAGTGGTAATTTCTCTTTGTCGTCTCGTCTTTTCTCAGCGGATCATCCACATACTCTGAAGTAACGTTAGTGACAGGATTGGTTAGGTTTTATGGGGGTCAGTTCCTCTACGTCAATAGGTTCTGAACGCTTCACTTCTCTGACTTTTGGTGCTTATCTTCAATCATAAGATGGTCACCCGTCCATCAGAACATTGGTTCACCATGGTTGAGAACTTCTCTTTAAGACTAGGATAGCGCTCTTCCTTCTCATATCTTTGCCTTTTTGATTCTTCTCCCAGGTGTTATGTGAAGCTTCCAAGTTATGGAAAAAGCTTAGTAGATCGAGATGGATGATGATTCAGGGATTTTCATGTGTCAAAGAATCTCATGCTCGAAAGTGAGTCACCTGTCACAGCATCCATTCGTCCCCTCTGAAGCGAGCTTAAACGTCACTAGCAAGACTTCTTACCAATCCACAGCAGAACGTGTAGTTTATTTACGAAAGCTTCTACTATTTAGATGTGACAAAGTCTACCAAAGAGGACAAATTTGATTGTGTCAACAGGTTTGTAACCTGACGAAACCTTTTCTTTTTGTTTAACCTCTTCCTATTGATTGGATCGATGGGACTGACTATTTTTATTTTGCAGATCATCTTCTTTAAGACTTCATCTTTATGACATCCCTATGCCTAAGGAATAGCATGAAGCTTAGTTGCTCGCTCGATTTAACTACGTGCACCTTGCTTTACCAGGTGGTCGGGCTGCTCACCGAAGTAACAGAGTTGCTTACCTGTCAGTCCATCATGTATTTGCATATTGCGCAATTCATTGCTTTAAAGAAAAAGTTAAAGCCTCGATGCATTTTCGTTGTCATCTAGCGGGCCATTAGCTTGACTATTTGGCTGACCTACCTACCTTGGAAGCTTTCAATTCTTTACAGTTTATAGGCTAGTGGTGGATGCCGGTTTATTGGTTAGTGGGAGAAGTCGTAGCAATGGCCATTTCCCTTAGTCTGTCAAGCCAGTCCTACATCCACAAACAAAGGAGTTAGTTACGTAAGCATAATGTGACGTGGTCGATTCATTCTAAGTCTTTGATTTGGCCCGAAGTGATGAATCCATCCTCCTTTACAGTGCCATAGGCTTTCCCACCCCTATCTCATTAAACTAGCGATCATTCTACCATTGTTCGTTAGTGTGGTAATCCAATGACTAACTCTAACTCCAACTCCAGCTCTTGACTCCTACATTTGTTGTAGACTTTCAAAAGTATGGAATGCTCTCTTCCTTTGTCCTTCTATCCCTCCCTGTCAACTTATCTAAAAAGCTTTTCTTTCCTAAACGAAAATCGTCAACCAATTTTTTGGAGTTCAAGGATAACTATGGGGAGGATTGATGAAACAAGAGCTTTAGCGGAGATTGATTGCTACACTTGAACATAACAGAAAGAAGCCTGACTCTTAGACTGAAGAGTAGATTGACCCACTGAAGTCACAGCATTAAAAAAAAGCCTTATTTAGAAAATCCAACTGAACTCGTATATCTTACTTCTTAAATAGGAAAAGGGGATGTAGCTCTTCAGGCCTTTGGCTTGCTTCTCTAACTTCTTCCTTCTCGTGAAGATATTAATTTTCTCTAAAAAGCTCTTTTTCTTGCCGTTGTTGGTGGTTTGGTCAGTCTGTGGGAAGGCAGTGGAATATTAATGCGAAAGATTGCTTTTTTTCAATCTGCTGAGGTTGGTTCAGTTTGGTTGTATCCTTTTTTAAGTCGTTTTGATCTTAAATAACCGGGCAAATGGATGACCATTTTTATTCCACGTGACATCCCTTTTTTAGTCTTCTGCTTTCACTGTCTTCTCGAAAGCTAAAGGTAGTGAACCTAGGGGAAGAATCTGACTAAGCTTAGCCTTGACCCAACAAGGTTAAGCCTTACCTTCTCCTTCACGTGAATGTGGACCTTCTAGTTAGCAGGTTCAGAAGAAGGCTATTGTCTTCCCTCTCAGTGCCATATGAATATTAAGGAGAAAGAGATGAGGCAAAAAGCAGCTAGTTCACATATGAGATTTTTGTTATTGGGGTTTACTGGTAAAGGAGGTGAAAATAAAAATTGCATTTAAGAGAGCTAGGAGTTCTATGGCGAAGGGCTTAGCAGCATTGTAAATAAGAGTGACTGAATGTAGTCCTGACTTATACCTTCAAAGTCAATGCTAGGCAAACTCAGATTAGTAGCAAATCATTTAAGTGCTTTAAATCCTTCTTACAAAGAAGTAGTCTCACCCCCTATAGATATAGGTCCTAAGAACTTTTGAGATGGTATGAACGTTCTTGGAAAGAAAAGTACTATAGTAGTTTTGTTTTTTAGTTTTTTATGCCGGGCTATTGACATATTAACATATATGATGAAGCGCCTCAAGCCGCTGAGGCTCGACAAAGAAAGAAGAATCACTCCAACGCTTGAAAGAATGTTTTCAAAGAAGTAGTGCATGAGCTTCGACAAAAGAGTTTTGATAAGAAAGAAAATGACCTGCAACGTGTTAGTTCATATTAGAGATTGTAAATGAAATGACCCTCTATCATGGATGTCTATCTTAAGAAAATGAATAATGTGTATGAATTTGCTGAGTTGAGGAAAGGGTCCACTTTATTGCGTGCTGCACTGCCCTATTTGCCTTAAAGAAGAAGCTAAAGGCCAGCCGACTACGCCACGACTTTGTGGCTTTCCCTGAGCTTTTAGCCTAGTCCAGCCGGCCATACATTAAAAAAAAAAAATGAGCTCGTCGACCTATTCCTAGCTGGCAGCTTAGAAGAAACTAATGCAGATTGATATTAAAGGAAACTTCCCATGGTTAAGGCAGAGTGCCTTTGACCTATAAGAAGAGTACCACAATAAGGCCGTCTAAGGCAATGAAAGTTAGGAAATGGGGCTTCAAATGGAGAAAGTTATTGGTCCCTCGGCTAACGGATTATGAGACTCAAAGCAGGGAGATCTAAACCGGCCTTAAAGGACAAAACAAACGCACAGTCTTCTTTAATGTCCTTTCTTCTTCTTCGAGTGGGGTCAGTAGCACTTTTGAATGTAACCAAGCTATGAGATAGGATCCCTAAAGGAAGAAGGCTATGGAAAGAACATATCGCATTACTGCTTCAACTAGGACTTTTTTCTACCTGAAACTGGACTAACTTGACAAAGTAAGTACGAACAGGAAATTCTTTCTCTTTATTTAGTATAGGTCCACTGCACTAGTTGTGTCATGGGGACCTTAGTTTGGATTATGAGCGACAAATACTTAAACTACTTAAAGATATTATGGCATCAGACTAGGTTCTATATAAAGGTACCTGCAGATAAGGCTAGTCCAGTTTATACTGGTCAAAGCCCCTACGTCAGAGAGAGAATAAGAACATGAGGCTACTCTTCTCAGCAAGTCAGGATGAATCTATGCTATGCTTAAGACATGCAATCTTCAACCTCTTTATCCGCCAGCCCGTGGTTAAGGGCCTACGTACGGTTATTTTTCCCCTAAGCTCTAGCTATCTCCCGGTACAATAAATAAATATTAAAAGCAAAGCCCCGGCTAGTCTTGTTGTATGAGAGAAAAGATACTAATAGCAGGAATAAAGAGGCCACCGGAGGCATGCATAACCGAATTCGAAGAGTCATTACTATGTCCACTATGTCTTTCATGCTTCTTAATGTTGGGGAACTAGGAATAAGAAGAAGATAAGACTGCATCTATATAACGAAAGACTTTTCCTTCAAAGAGAGGGCTATAACTACCCGATACGGGAGGAAGCGCTAAACGAAATAGATAAATCATATCTGGCCCATCTTCCTTTTTGACTATGAAAGTCCTTCTTTTGGAGAGGGATGGCCCACGGGTCAAGCCCTTTGATTTGATATCCCCAACTAGGGGTAAACCTAAGAATTTTAATTTGATTTTTATGGATCCCAGGGCTTTGAACATCTGAAGCTGGAATTCTTAATCTGATTTTCAATGACCTTCACCTTTCTTTTTTCGTATGTAAAAAGGAGAAGAGTGAAAGAGATTACCTAGCTCACATTTCTGATTGGGGGAATGCTGAAAAACTCTTGCTTTGCAATCATACTTCCCCTTCACAAGCCGCTTCACTCTTGGAAAGTCTCATTTGCAATAAAGGATCCATTTTTGATGGAGCTAATTACGGAATACATGCAAAATCTCCACTTACTTAATGGCTGTTGTTTAACGCTGATGCGTTTTTTATCTCGGTGGTAAAGCTTGGTAGGATTCTAACTTGCCAACTCTGCCCTTTTCTTTGAAGCTTAGTTCTGCAAGCTCCTAGATTTGTTGAGCTCTGTCATATTGCTTTTCACACTTTTTCATTGGCGTAATCTTTTTTTCGTTCGTTTGTGATAGAATTGACTCTCAGTTTGTATCACATTCTGAAAGGATTATTGGAAGAAGATGAAGCAGCTGATTGGATTCTTGCCTTTCTTCCTTTCATTCTTTTAGTCTGACTAGAGAGCTCCCTAGTTCACTCATAAGCTGTCCCCTTCTCTTTTGTAAGGAAACAGTAAGTCAAGGTGGGTTAACTCTGAAATAGAAGAAAGGAAAGAAAGAACGCATTCAAGCTTAACAGACTAAGCCTGAGGCCCCTAGTCCCACACGTCAAGGAAGAGGGAGAAATGTTCCTTACTCCACTACAAGAAGGAACACATTGAAAACCCCAACCCCGCTGGCCTTTCCATGGAGTTGACAGGTCCCAGTCCCACTCACCCACAACTGTGGTCAACCGCAACTAAATCAAGTCAAAGTCTGGTAAGATAAGGTGGTTCACCCAAGCTAAGATGCTTATCGTTTCACTTTCTATAATTGTTAATAGGTAACTATCTCTGTTATTATGCTATCAATGTGAGGAAGAGGAGAAAAGAAGGAGACAAAGGATTTTACCTCGGCCTTAGATCATAGCTAAAAAAAAGGCTAGTCACTATCTAAATGACTAAACATTCTCATACTAGGGGATATCAAAAATTTGTCATCTTGACGACTTGATCGGGTTTTCACCCATTGTTCCACTAGCTGATCTTAATCATGATAGATGGTTAGCACCAAAGCAAGCACCAATAACCAATAGTCGTTCATTAACTAAGGGTTGTGGAAAGGATATGGTTCAGTGTCAATCGAACAAACAAAACAGTAAAGAGGGGAGTTGGCTGATATAAGGATCTCGTAATATAAATTTTTCGGCCTTGTCATCGACCAATTGCTCGAAAATTCTTAGTTATAGAGGTGGCTTAGATAGTGAGCAAAAACAATTGATTAAGAAATTGGTCAACTTGAACATGAAAGAAGGTAAGAGAACGAGGGCTCGTGCTATTGTTTATCAAACTTTTCATCACCTATCTCGAACTGAAGGTGATGTAATCAAACTTATGGTTGACATTGTAGAGAATAAGAAGTCCATATGCAAAGTTGAAAAAGTCAGAGTAGTAGGTACTATTTACGATGTCCCCGGGATTGTAGCCAGTGATCGTTAACAAACCTTAGCTATTCATTAGATCCTTGAAGCAGCTTTCAAACGATGTATAAACTACAGGATAAGCTTAGAGAAATGTTCATTTGATAGGATACTGGATGCTTACCAAAAGAGGGGAGTTGCGCGTAAGAAAAGGGAGAATCATCGTGGACTGGCTTCCGCATGCAAGCAAGAAGAAACAAGAGGAAGCGAGAGACGAGGGGAATCGACCGAGTTCCAAGGGGAATCAACCTTACATGCAAGAAAAAGACAAACAATAAGAAGAAAAGAAAGAAAAAGCTAATGGGGATGGAACCAGGGCGGGTTCCCCATGCAAGGATGACAACGAGAAGCCAAATTTGTCCATCTAAGATGCTTTCAAACAAAAGGAGAAATGAAAGATGATGCCATTGGGCTCGACCAGGATCCCTAGTACTCAAACATCACATGCATTTCCATTAATTCTAGCAAAAGAGCAAAGAGGAATGCTACGATAAGAGGGGACCCTGCTAGGTTCCTTAGGTGATGAATGCAAAAGATGAAAAGGAAAGTTTAGCTAAGTAACATCGAGCTCAAAATATCATCAGTCCAAGACAAGGAAGTTAATTTAACATTAGATTCCACTACACTGGTGTAAGGTCTACTAGACCAGTGAAAGGTTATACTAGAATCAGCTAGACTGGTGAAAGGTCTGCTAGATTAGTGAAAGGTTACATCAGAATCCGCCAAACTAATGAAAGGTATGCTAAACCAATGGAAGCCTATATCATAATCTGCTAGGCTAGCAAAAGGTCTACTAAACCCATAAAATGTTACATTAGAATCTGCTAAATCAGTGAAAGGCACTAAATTGGTGAAAGGTTACACAAAATCTGCTAGACCAGCAAAAGGTCTACTAAATTGGTGAAAGGTTATATCATAATCCACTGGACAGGTGAAAGGTTACATGGGAATCTATTTGACTGGGCGAAAGATGTCCTAAACCAGCGAAAGGTTAACATCAAAATCTGTTAGGTCAGCCAAAGCTCCATTAGATAGGCAAGAGGTCCGCCAAACCAGCAAAAGGTTAACATCAAGCTTCGCTAGACTGGTGCAAGGTCCACAAGGCTGACGAGAGGTTTGCATCAAACTCTGCTAGAACGGCAAAAGGTTAAGTAGACTGGCTAAATTCAAGATCAGCTAGACTGATAAAAGGTTGACATTACTATTCACTAAACTGGTAAAAGATCAAAATTAGAAAGACAGCCAAAACAAGGCACAAATGCCATCTACTTTGACCTTTGCCTGACTCAGGCTTGGTCAAAGTGCGGGCTAACTGTAGATGCCTATAAATGATGTCTCTAATTTTATAAAATACCTGATGATGAAAATTATGCCCCAACTTATGCATTTGGGGGCCCAACAAGATAACCCAAAGATTTAAGGGTCAAAAAGGAAAAAAAGGAAGAGAGGAAAAATAGAAAATGGAGCACGGGGCCCAATGAGCTTGATCCAGACTAAAACTTGGGTGAGTTCTCCGCCAGGAACTCAATCGGGAAGCTCTTGGGTCTTGCCTCCCTTTAACTGTGTCAAACTCCCTTTGATGGAGTTTGATCCGAATAAGCCATTTATTCAGATTATGTCTACTAGGAGTTAAAGTAGTAATCGCTTTTCTTAGCTAATTTGGTCTAATTTGGGCATTATAAAAGGGGGCTACCACTAGGTTTAATCACTATGAAAAGCCAAGTGAAGCATCAGAAACACTAGAGAGAAATACTTGAGAGAGAATGAAACATTTGAGAGAGAATTCGAGTGAAAATACTCAAAACTCAAGAGGCATTGAGAGTTAGAGATTGGTTAATCCCTAGGGCATGTTCTTTTGCTGGGTTCCTAGGTGAATCAAGTTGGTCTTCTTAAGGGCACACCTAAGTCTTCCCCTCACTATTTCTCACTACTTTCCTTCTCTTTATTTTATTCACTTTCGGGTTAGATAAAGATGTAATCTTTAGTTAGTTTCCATCCCCACCCATTGTAATATTTTAAACTATTTCTTATTCTTGTAGATTGCAATTGTATTTTTGATTTCTATTATTTGAATTTATTAATCCTAATATATTGCATGCTTGTTGTTTTAAGTGTAACTAGGTTTTAGTTTCCCATATTGGTTAGTAGAGGCCGTCATTGATGACAGGCGATGTTATGATGTAGTCCATCACAACATCGTACCTTCACCTCGACTCTAGATCATCGATTTAAGCCTATGGAATCAGATAGTCCTCACACTAGGGAATATCTGGGGGAGTTTCAAAAACCTTTTTGGAGCAAGGTAATTGTCCCTTTTGGTCTCCTTTTGGATTATGGTTCTTATGAACCTATTGTCTCTTCAGTGCACCTTCGATTAATGCTCGTTGTAAAAATTGAATTTGGTTTGTTTATGTTTGTCCTAAAACTTATTAGAAACTCTGTTAATTGATTTTATTTTTATTTTTATTTCTGGATTGATGTTACCTAGGTTCAGTATCCATGATAGTGCCACTGTTTGGACCAAGAGCTGCACCCAATTAAGGTCAGGGCTCTTGAATAATTCCTTGGATCAGATAGACAAAGCTGTCTGGAATCAGACTAGGGAATGAGACCTAGATCTCTAGCATCCGGGCCCCATTCCCTGATGAATTCACTAACCCAATCCACTTGTCCTGCTATAGTCAAAATCCTAAAAAACAAAAAATCAGTTTTGAATCCGAATACCTAGCAAGTAGGTTCAACCCATTTGTGGCGGAATTACACCCAGGGGATGGACCCCAAGATTTGGTGCTTACACTATGGTATAAAATAAATAGGTAGCCAAAAATCCAAGCTTCACATATAAGAAAGGGCTACTTTGTAACCTACACACCCTAGGCATTTGGGTGCGTAGTTGATCTTTGTTACTTCGTGCTAATTTTTACAAGGTGATCTTAGGGTAGGACTTAGCCTTTGACATATTACGTTAATGAAGATTGTTCTGGGCAAAGAAGGGACATTATGATAGTACTAAGGGAGGTGGACAGCCACCATGGTGTATTGCATGAGAGGACTCTATAACTAGTTTAACCTCGCACTCTACCTACCTTATCGTTCTTAAGTCTTTTTTTTTAATTTCACTATATTTATATCTGACCCGCGTCACCTCTTTGAAACCCTATTATAGCTAATTGCTTTTTATGAACAACACCCCCTCCCCCAATTTGTTTTGTTGAATTGAAAATTATTCCATTTAACTACGAACATAAAATTGTGTATTGTATTATTTTTGATTTTTTGGTTCCATACTCTTATTCATGTGCTCATTGCATTCATCCTTGCTTTCTTATACATTCAGTTGACTATCTTCTTGATTACAATCACATAACTATAATTGTTACTCTTTTATGTCTTAAGATTGCTTTATAGAGAACCATGATCTCATCTTGTTATTTAATTTCCATTATTTTGGGAAGAGCACTCTTCATGTATAATTCTTGCATGTGCTGAGCATTGCATTTCTTTTGGTGTTCTATACCTTTTCTTTCAAATTACATATGCATTGGTGGTTTTTGAGTTATTTTTATTCAATACTTATGATTTTTTGTTCCAAATGTGGTTATATGTGTACTTGACATGAAGCCTATCATTTGTTTGTTTTCTTTCCAACCTTGAGCCTCATATGTTCCTTGTGTATTATTACTAGCCATTATAATCTAAATAATCTTTTTCTCACTTCTCTTGTGAAAGGCCTAAGATCATATTTGAGAAAGAGATACTATTGAATTTTCCACAAATGTACCGTTTATTGCCGTAATAATCAACGGTGCCGATACACGGAGATGGGTTATGAATTTGGTCACTGATAGACAGTCAAAGACTAAGCCAAAATTTATCAAACTAAACACATCTTTGACCAAATGAAGCTAAGATTAAACCATCTTAGTTGATTAATTTGATGCAGTAACTTAACAATTAACAACATAAACATCTCTGTACAACCATTACCAAATCAAGCCCATATATCATCATTATAAGTCACTCAATACTAATCACAAAATAAAAATAAAGCTCAAAATTTAAATTAAAATAGTAAGTGACATGAGTAAACTAATACTAATCCCTTGCTCCAATTTCTGCGGGTCGCTTGCTCAAGTAGTTCCGACTAAAACAAGCACACCGAACAGTGAATCAAATTTTAAGTGATACATCAATTGCTAGCTCCATCTATAAACAATCGAATTCTAAATGAAACAGGGAACCCAACAAATCAAAACCCATATTACTCTTCTTACATCAAAAATAGTTGAAACAGAGACGATGGGCATATCCCAGTTCAAGCCAAACTCATGAAGAACAAGCAATAACGAAAATCCGTAACCCAGAGTTGAAGTTTGATTGAAGCTTAGCAGAATGACTAGAACACAATAGGAGAAAAAGCAAAAATCAAAACATGATAAGATTTGTAGCTCGAGCCAAAGTTATAATTTCAATAACAACGGCAAAAATATCCTCCAAATTAATAAGATTTAATTACATAAATGTCTGAGACTAAAAACAGATCTGAAGTAGATCGGAAAAATGGAGGAAACCAAAATTGTAAAAACTATTAGCCTATGCTACTATTACCTACTCCTTTCATCCTCCCTTGAACTAGCTTGCTCACTCCAATTATTGCTATTTTTTGAGTCCTCCAGACACCATAAATACTGAATTAAAGCTGCTTCCTATGTTTTGTAACTAATGAAATGATGAAGAATTTGCCTTCTGTGCTCAATTTTACAGCTCATCGATAAAAGATAGAAAAATAACAGTTGAATGTGATGAAGAATGAATGACAAAAGAGAGTGCTAAGGGAAGTTAGTTTCAGCATGGAAGGAGTGGAGAAGGGGGGTTTATTTTGTGGATTCTAATAGCAAAAGAAAGAAAGAGAAAGAGAATGAGAATGAGAAATGAGGAAGGAGGGAAAACACGTCATTACTCGGGAAAAGATGGGGAGTGAGAATAGGTAAAGTGACGGGGAAAGAAATAACGTGAATAAAAGATTGGGGGGTTATTTGTTTCTTTTCAAAAATGGGTTTTGGGCTATCAATTTGGGCTAAATAGGCTATGTACAAAATTGTAAGCTTTCGCTTATCTTCACTTTCCATTCTATATTGACCTGTTTGACCACAGTTGAGCAAATTGGGATTTTTTTTTTCATTTTGTTATTATTGCCAGTAAAATTAAAGAAAATTAAGTAAAAATAATAATGTAGTAATTTACTCCATGCAAATATTAGATAATAAAGGTATAAAAATGAAAAATTGTTTTGTGGAACAATACCCCTGCATCCAAATTTTGCTCGTCCTCAACTAAAATGAAACTAAAAATCCTAGAAAAAGAGAATAAAATTTTAACTCACTTTCATGGGAATCACGACTACACTTTGCAAGTGCAACAAGTCCTTTAAACCTTTACGGTCCCCTTAGTAGAAGAGTAAGGTCTAGTGCGAGTTTGCAGAGGATACACCCATAAAATCTATAAAAATAGAAAGCAAAAAATAGAAAATCTTTTTGGTTTCATAGAAAAACTCTTATATACAACACCGGAAAAAATATGCACACATTTCAACCAACCATATCACCCTAGAAACCTAAGTATTAGATCACATATAAATACAATGTACACAACAAAAAATTCTTTGTCGCAACTAATAACATATATACACAATCTTTCACCCCACTGAGTAAACATGAACAAGTTTGATTGATAGGACCTCACTTTAAGAAACATGTAGAACACTCTCACTTATATGTTTAAGATACAACAAGGTTCACTTAATTCATTTTCCAATCATACAAAACTACCATAGGTTTGCTAGGACTTTTAATTCCCTCACATGCAAAATGCAACATGATAATCAAGAGGACTTAATAAAGGTTGTAACGTGGCTTAAGGGTTAACGGAAGAGAGGGACACTCAATTTGGGAAATGAGGATCTAAAAGCTGAGTAGCTAATAAGCAATTGAACATTTTCATAAACTATAATAACCACATATTCTCTCAACCCTAGTAGCAAAATAAGGCAGAACCCTTGAATCCAACCATCGAAAATAAGTTGCACTCATGAAAATCAAGCATATATAAGGTTAGGACTGTATACAAACATTACACATTGGACTAAGTTTTACTATGCACACCGCATCTATATAAAACCTAATACTAAGGTAAAAGAGCATATAATCAATTAGAATAGCACATACATATTTCCCAAAACGAAGACACAAATCTTTTTGGATTTTTGAATTTTTCCAGGTTTTTCTAAATTTTTTACCTTTTTCCAATTTCTTTTTTTTGGCAACAAAGTTTCCTCAACCCAACACCTAAATCAAACAATGCCCTCATTGGAAGTGAAAGGAAACTAAAACAACTAAAAATAAAAACAAATATACGAAAAAAAACTCGAAAAGAGAGAAAAATGACAAGACTCTAAAACTTAAAACAGAAACAATAAAAATAAAAAAAAAAGCAGTAATATATACAAAAGAAAACCAACTAAAAAAAGAAAATAAAGAGGAAAGATTATACCAGGTTAGGTGCAGAAATACACCTAAGCTATAGCCTAAAGGCTTATGGAGCATAAGCCACTCAATTTCAAATTAAAAATTGCTACTTAAATCCCATTAAAGCACGAAGTAGCTTATCAAAGTAATAAGTAACAACTCTTAATAAAAGTACGAGAATGGAAATTAAAGAGTCGGTGCCAAACTGAGTACATCAAAAATATCAATGCAGCATAAGTAAGGGCCCGGATCAACTTGTCAAATTGTTGGACCCAAACATCAAACAAGAAGACGTACTTAAATTAGCTAGAAGTGGGTTATTGGCCTATAAATTTTATCATCATGAACATGCTATCTAGGCAAAACAACGCGTCTTGAGTTCACAAATTCATTTCTTTCAATATTATCACGAGTCTAGTCCAAATTAGCATCCATAGACACAAAAGTCTCAGACTTAGTAAGGTAGACTTAGTGGAGGCGTTGTTTAGTGAGACAAAATGGAATGAAATTTGAAACCTTAAGTATCAAGTTCCTTTCCTTCCTGTTTGATGAGGATTTCTAAGGGATGAAACTTGATATCTGAGGGTTTCAAGCCCCCTCTTGCATCTAAGGAACTTGAACCCCCCTCCCCATAGGGGTTTTAAGTCCCCCAACCCCCAGGGATCTACATCAATCTTTAAAAAATAAAAATATCCAAATTGTTTATGCGTGTACAGTGACCTGCCCGATAGTGAGAAGATGGAGAGAGACCAGACCTAGCGCCTGCTTGCCAGTAACGAGGAATAGGACGTCGCTACTGCTCCATCGTGACTGGTGAGAACGAAGAGGACAACGGTTGCATTGTTAGATGTTAGGCTAGATATGCCCCATCGTGAACCAAAGAGGAGGAAGACGAGAAGGAAAGCTAAGATGGAAAAAAAAACCGACATCTGGAGTCAATTGCCCGTGACATCGTGGTTCGATTGTAGAAGAAGCCAATTTTACAGCATCAAGAATAGAGAGTGGCAGACTGAGATGTAGGGGAAGAAAGACATTGTTGGAGGTTGATGAGAGTTTGAGGGTAGGATGGATGAATTCTTGCTGTTGCCATTGTTGCCCACCTCACAGTACAGACTTGGAGAGAGAGAGAAAGAGAGAGAATGGGGGTTAAGTTTGGCAGGATACAACAATTGCTATAAATTTTTAGGAGTTTTAAAATTATCTAAAATTTCTTTCTAGAATGGTTTGATATGTTGGATTATTTAAAATAATTAATTTTTCTTTTGGGTTAGTCGTCTCTTGGGTTCCATAAAAAAAAGTCATTTATGGGTTTGATTATTAAAAAGTAATCATAAAAATAGTTAATTATAAAATAGAAAAGATAACTTCAAATGACATAAAAGTATTTTTTCTAAACAAAACATATTTGACTTCATTCCATAATTGCTAGCCAAACAATAAGAAATAAAAGTCTAGAACTTCATTTGATGAATTCAGAATTTAAGTTCTATTCCCAACCCTCCCACCTTTCAAGAATAATTCTATTCCATTCCACTTTTACTCACCAAATAGGACTTCAAAATGATGGTCAACAATTGTGGGGTCAAATAAGAAAATGACTCATATTCAAAACAAAAACCCATATCAAGACTTTCATTGATATCAAACCCACATGAAAAAAGACTCATACTCCAAATATAGAATATCATCATTGAATTTCGCATA
>NCQV01063369.1:62264-85985 GCA_002740545.1 Lophocereus schottii
AAACTAGTTATAGAGTCCTCTCATGTAATACACCATGGTGGCTATCCACCCCCCTTAGTACTATCATAAGGTCCCTTCTTTACCCAGAACAATCTTTATTAACGCAATATGTCAAAGGCTAAGTCCTACCCCAAGATCACCTTGTAAAAATTAGCACGAAGTAACAAAGATCAACTACGCAACCAAATGCCTAAGATGGGGAGGTTTCTAAGTAGCCCTTCCTTATATGTGAAGCTTGGATTTTTAGCTACTTGTTTATTTTATACCATAGTATAGGCACCACATCATGGGATCCATCCCCTGGGTACGATTCTGCCACAAATGGTTGAACCCGCTTGCTAGGTATTTGGATTCAAAACTGATTTTTTATTTTTAGGATTTTGACTATAGTGGAACAAGTGGATTGGGCTAGTGAATTTATCTAGGAATGGGGCCCGGATGCTAGAGGTCTAGGTCTAATTCCCTAGTCTGATTCTAGACAATGTTGTCTGTCTAATCCTTTAAGAGCCCTGGCCTTAATTGGGCATCAATTCCTGGTCCAGACAGTGGCCCTATCATGGATAGTGAACCTATTTAACATCAATCCAAAAATAAAAATAAAAAAGAGTAAAATCAATTAATAGAGTTGCCAATGAGTTTTATGATAAACATAAACAAACCAAATTCACATTTTGCAACCAACGATAATCGAAAGGGCACCAAAGAGACAATAGGTTCATAAGAACCATAAACCAAAGGGACACCAAAAGAGACAATTACCTTGCTCCAAAAAAGTTTTTGAAAGTCCCGCAGATATTCTCTAGTGTGAAGACTATCTAATTCCATAGGCTTAAACCGATGATCTAGAGTTGAGGTGAAGGTACGATGTTATGATGGAGTGTATCATAACATCATTGACGGCCTCAACTAACCAATACACGAAACTAAAATCTAATTACTCTTAAAACAACGAGTATGCAATACATAAGGATTAATTAATTCAAATAGTAGAAATCAAAAATACAATTTCAATCTAAAAGACTAAGAAATAGTTTAAAACATTACAATGGGCGGGGATGAAAACTAACTATAGATTACGTCTTTATCTCACCCGAAAGTAAATAAAATAAAGAGAAGGAAAGGAGAGAGAAATAGTGAGGGGAAGACTCAATTATGACCTTAAGATGACCAACTTGATTCACCTCGGAACCTAGCAAAAGAACACGCCTTAGGGATTAATCAATCTATAACTCTCAATGCCTCTTGATTTTTAAGTATTTTCTCTCGAATTCTCTCTCGAATTCTCTCTCAAATGTTTCATCCTCTCTCTAGTATTTCTCTCTAGTGTTTCTGATGCTTCACTCGAATTTTTCATGGTGATTAACCCTAGTGTTAGCCCCCTTTTTATAATGCCTAAATTAGACCAAATTAGCTCAGAAAAGTGATTACTACTTTAACTCGTAGTAGACATAATCTGAATAAGTGGCTTATTTGGATCAAACCCCACTAAGGGAGCTTGACTCAGTTAAAGGGAGGCAGGACCCGAGAGCTTCCTAATCGAGTTCCTGGCAGAGAACTCACCCAAGTTTTGGTCTGGATCAAGCTCATTGGGCCCCGTGCTCCCTTTTCTATTTTTCCTCTCTTCTTTTTTTCCTTTTTGACCCTTAAATTTTTGGGTTATCTTGTTGGGCCCCCAAATGCATAAGTTGGGGCATGATTTTCATCATTAGGTATTTTATATAATTAGAGACATCATTTATAGGCATCTACAGTTAGCCCCCACTTTGACCAAGCCTGAGTCAGCCAAAGGTCAAAGTAGATGGCATTTGTGCCTATGTGTTTTGGCTGTTCTTTCTAATTTTGACCTTTTACGAGTTTAGCGAATAGTGAAGTCGACCTTTTATTGGTCTAGCTGATCTTGACTTTAGCTAGTCTACCGAACCTTTCTCCGTTCTAGCAGAGCTTGATTTCAACCTTTTGTTAGCCTAGTGGATGTTGCACCAGTCTAACCGATCTTAATGTTAACCTTTCGCTAGTTTAGTAGACCTCTTGCCTGTCTAGTGGAGCTTTCGCTGATCTAACAGATTTTGATGTTAAGCTTTCACTAGTTTAGCAGATCTTTTGCTAGTCTAACATATTCTAATGTAACCTTTGACTAGTTTAGTGGATTATGATATAACCTTTCACCAAGTTAGTAGACGTTTTGCCGTTTTAGTAGATTTTGTATAACCTTTCATCAATTTAGTGCCTTTCACCAATTTAGCAAATTCTAATGTAAAATTTTGTGGGTTTAGCAGACCTTTCACCGGCCTAGTAGATTGTGCTATAAGCTTTCATTGGTTTAGCAGACCTTTCATTAGTCTGGCAGATTCTAATGTAACCTTTCACTAATCTAGCAGACCTTTCACCGGCCTAGCTGATTCTAGTGTAACGTTTCACTGGTCTAGCAGACCTTGCACTAGTGTAGTGGAATCTAATGTTAAATTAACTTCCTTGTCTTGGACTTATAATAGTTTGGGCCCTATGTTGCTTAGCTAAAGTTTTCTTTTCATCTTTTGCATTTATCACCTAAGGAACCTAGCAGGGTCCCCCCCTTGTCTTGGCATTCCTCTTTGCTCTTTTGCTAGAATTAATGACAATGTATGTGATGTTTGAGTACTAGGGATCTTGGTCGAGCCCAACGGCATCGTCTTTCATTTCTCGTTCTTGTTTGCAAGCATCTTAGATGAACAAATTTGGCTTCTCGTTGTCATGCTTGCATAGGGAACCCACCCAGGTTCTATCCCCATTAGCTTTTTCTTTCTTTTCTTCTTATCGTTTGTCTTTTGCTTGCATGTGAGGTTGATTCCCCTTGGAACTCGGTTGATTCCCTTTGTCTCCCACTTCCTCTTGTGTCTTCTTGCTTGCATGCCCCTTGAGTGAAGAGCTTAGACTTCACTTTATGTTTTATATGCCTCGGGGGACCCGACGGGGTCCCTTGCCTTTGGCTTTACTTCTTTTGCTTTCTCGTGTTATTTTTTGATTTCATGTATGCATGAGTATTATGCATGCATGCAGAGGAGGATCCTGGCTGGGTCCCTTGTTCTTTTTGTTTTCCTTCCTTGTTTTCTTGTTGTTTGTTTTATACCTTTGATCATGTATGTGTGTCTTACAAGTGGTGAGACTCTCGACTCCCCCATTCTTTGGCCTCTTTGACTTTTGTTTCTTTGCAATTGGATTCATGCATGTGTAGTATTTACACCTTGCATTAGGGAACCTAGCCGGGTCGCCCCTTTTTCGGTCTCTTTTCCTTCTTTTCTTCTTGCTCCTTTACACTTGGCTTGATGCATGTGTAGTTTGTGCATGTATTTGAACGGGGAACCCGGCTAGGTCCTCCTTTGTTTTGGCCTCCTTGTTTTTTCTTCTCTCACCTTTGTTTATACATAGCATGCACTTGGGAGCCATTCTTCACACCTCTACCCAGCCTATCTCCTTATCACTTGTGCTTTTATTGCTTCCTATCTTCTTTTTCTTAGCTAAGAGTGTTATTATGTTCTCAGATCATGAGTGTAAGACAAACATATCCACCTTAAAAAATTGGATAAGGAAAACTAGCTTTGGATTCTTTCATTAAGAGGGAATGAAGAACAATTGAAGCTTCGAATAGAATAGACCTTTTGGTAAATGTTGGATGTCATGTACCTAGTCAGGCTACTTTAAAAGCAGTAGGTATTCTCCTTCCCCTTTCTATACTTTGTTTTTATCATGATTATAAGTCTAATATTGCTTGTTTTCCTTTCTTTCAAGAATATCTTATCAGGAAGTACAGGTGCCCCTTAAAAATTTTATAAAGGACCTTAAGGTAAAGAAGCTCGAGTTCAGTATGTATTAAGCAGTGCTGGCTTCAGGGCCTTTCATTCTGCTTAAAAAGGAATAGCAGATTTAACTTATCGTTGTGTTACTCGAGCAGTATTTGAGAGATTTTGGGATACTATAGATACTTTTTACCTCCCATTTAGGGAGATAACCATAACCCCTCTTGACTTTTCCATGCTAACATATCTCAATTTTTCTAGGGACCCATTAGTTATCAATAAGAGTTTCCTCTTTAGCATGGCTGACTTTTCTAGCTCTTTAGCCTTGTCATGAACAGGATTCTGAGCATTGGGCTGAGCATTTTGCTGATCAGCAAGCCCATATCATTTTCGCTCTTCTTCTAGGCACAACTTTTTTTGCTGAATTGGAAATCATTAGTACTTTCACTATCTAGTCAACCTCGTTTGACCTTGATAGAGTGAATAAGTTAAAGTGGGGGATTGCTACCAGCTGCACCATTAATCATAGTAGGGTAATTGAGGTAACAACCATACTTGAAATAATTATTTCTTGTTCTTATCTCATAGCCCTTATTATTGACTTTTATTTTCATAGCCATGGTTTATGAGTATTTTCCTGAGCTCTCACTGAGATCAAGGAAACCTGCTCATTTTTCCGCTATGGTTTATGGACTAAGGAAAATCAAGTCTAGCTGTAATTCTGAGCTAGGAGTCTTCAATGGTTTCAAGAAGTGATAAATGTCTTAACCAAGGTATCCTTGCCTTAAATGTCTTGTAAAAACTTGTTGGTTTTAATATTTCTAGTTTTTTCAATTTCTTCTTCATGTAGGCAAATTTTCATCCAAGGAAAGTTGCCTATCCCTGGGGTGCAGGCAGCTTAGTACTATGCCCATCATCGAATCCTTATGGAGGGTCCATTCAGTTTTGTTTGGTGGTTGGGCTCAAGAGTTACTGCTCAACATGCTAACCAATGGCCTCCTTTTTTTTTATGCAAGAACCTTATCTCCCAAGGACATGGATGAGATGAAAATAGATTATCACTTTATTGATTTTATCAACCATGAATGTGACCATGCTACTTATCTTTGACGCATAATGACATGCAACTTTTCCCCTCCTTCATTATATTTTTCAAACAACTGATCTTTTTGAATCTTTGCAATAGTTTACTACTAATGCTTCCATACCTAGTCTAAGGGTTAACATGGCAAGAAAGGGAGAACGGGCGGTGTCCCATAAGTCCTAGAATCTAATTGCCCTAAGCTCCCATTTCTTTCTACCTTGAAGGGGCTAAGTATGTTGCTCACTTTGATTCCTTAGAATGTGCATGTATTCATCTCTCTCTTCTTTTTTTAGTAAATTGGGAGCAATAAAGCATGGTAAGGTGACATATTCACTCAATGAAAAAGGCATTTGCAAACCTCTTTACTTGCTGGCACCCTTGAACGGATGAGGTAACCTGTCTCCTTCGTTTTCTCGACATGATTTTTATGCTTTTGTTAAACTTCCTTTATTGACATTTTCATTCAAGAAGACGGTGTTCAATAAGTGCACAAGATATCCCAAAGTCTTCTCATGTTAGAGAAATGAAGCCTCACCCCGATTTACCAATTGAGGTGGAACCTCTCCAAGTTTATGATCCATATGATCCCTATGCCCTTGCTTGTTTCTTTGAAGAGCTTTATGTGCCCCAGATTCTATATGGTGAGTCATCATCTAGGACGATGCATAGCAACCCTCTGCATCATTCTTAGTCCCCAAGAGGTAATCCCTAACCTGAAGTTGGTACTAGTCACACATGAATCAATTCTGGCTTTGCGTCAAATTATAGTAACTGCCTCTTTGGTGGAAGTAGTAGTGGATTCCTAGACGATCAGTACAAATGGTTTAACAAACTTATGCATGATGCTTTTATTATGATGTAATGGCATTGATACGTCCGCAAGTGCATAGGTGTCGTAGTATAAATTAAAAGATCATACTGTGGGACCAAACTAATCTATTAAGTCAAAAGTCTACTGGAATTTGCTAAGCGATAAATCCTTTGAAATGGCCTTAAATAAACTATTTAACTATTTGAAAATTCAATAACGAAAAAACATCTAGGAATTTGATTCACCAAGTAAAGAGTCGAATCATGGATTTAGGCATGCACTTTTCACAGAAAAAACCATTTAAGGAATTGCAATCAAATTGAATTTAATCCTTTCATTCGTAACAGACCAAATTACCTAAACAAATTCAACTAACACTCTCTTAAGTGCATTTTATTTTAGTCTAGGTTAAAGGTATATGAATTGTTAAGTCCCCTCTTAACAAACAATTCTCTCTTGAGTTTTGCTAAATTAAGTTCTATCAAGGTGATTGGGTAGAGAGTTTTACCTTTGGGTATCTCACCTTACTACCTAATATAAGCACTCAAAATTGGCCAAATTCCACTCACAACATTCTAATTTCAAGATAGACATAAATCATTCCAAACATGAAATAAGCACAAGAATTCAAGGATAAAAGATTCAACAAAATTTCTATGGCTAATAGATCCCTAGATTAGATAAAACTACTCACTCAAGTTTTAAAAGCAAGTTCAAAAGAAGGAAGGAAAACTTTACAGCAATGGTAGCCCTTGAATTGTGTGACAATCTTCAAGCTTTTAAGAGCAAGCTTGTCCCTTCTAATCTCAACGAAAACTACACTAAAACTAAACAAAACTAAAATGATGTGAAAGTAGGACTATGGTTCCTAAACAAGATCCCCTTTTTCTGCTTTGAAAACACATCCTTTTAAGCAGTAACCGGATGAAGCTCAGCCACACAATAGAGGAAGATGAAGAGGGTAGCAGTTATCAGCTTCCCACGGTTCGTGGCAAGCACCATAGTCCGACCGTGGTCTTGGCTGGAGCCGAATTTTCTATTTTTCTCGCACCCCACAGGCATGACATCTCAGGGGCATCTGTGGAGGGTCAACATACACTCAAATGAGGGTAAAATGTCGGATCAAAATGGTCTAAAATCTTGCAAATGTCATCAAAGAACCATACCCAAGTGTAAAACGAGAATAGGAGTATAAATTTTAACATTAAGCACATAATTCTCCTAGAAATGCAACAAAATGACCCTAAAATGATATACACTTTTAGCACTTATTAGGCAATCCATATCCAATGTTAGTTTCATGCAAGTCTTATACAAACTTTGTGTGCTAATGGAAAATACTCTAAGTCTCTAATGCCTCTATACAAATATAGCCCCGCTACCTAAAATAAAAAAGAATAAGAAAATAAATTTTATTAGATAAATTCTGAATTACAGTCAGTTAAAGGCCTAAAACTAGGTACAAAAAGAAAATAAAACAAAATTACGGAGTAGCCTAAACCCGAATCTCAGTCGGGTTCCTTGACGGGTCCACCCAGCCTTGTTCTAGTTAGGTTTGGGCTTGGTATTACACCCGAGACAGGAACCCGATCATGTTCCTGTTGTCTTGCCTAGTCTAAAACCTATCTAGCTTTGGATTAGCTACTTTACATACCTATAAATTAAGGTTGCCGTCATTCAATTTTTGTACATTGTAAGAGTAATCTGCCAAAATTCACCATGTCTTTTAGAAAGGTCTTAATTTCTTGGCTACTGACCTTTGATGCAAGAGATAAACATAAGCTGAAAAACATCCATTTAAGTAGGCTTCTTAGCCATCACCAAGTGGAAATCCCCTAGAAGTTTCTTCCTTTTGGGATTCTGAATCTCATCTATATCTACTTCATTGTGCTCTATAATGCTGACCTATTTAAGAGATATGTCCTTCTATTATCATCATTTCATGTTTTTCTGCTTTATTATCTTCCTGCTATATCAACTTATTCAATAGATATGTCCTCCAATTGTCATCATTTCTTATGCATAAGTGAGGAGAAAATCTCTACCATAGGTGGGAGGGATGAAATGGACTTTGTGTCCCTAATTTCATATTTTCTAAGAGAAAATGGGCAGGCTCTTCAAGGTATACATAGGCTTAAAGCAATTCTCTTATGCACGTTATGGGCCTTTATTTTCATTGGTGGTTCTGAAAATAGGGGACTGGTTATACTATTGAACAAAGCAAAAGGGATTCGATATGATCAAACTCATATTCCCTTCATTGTTACTGAAACCATATTGTGCTTGGATCACTTCGCCACCACATGGTTTCTCTTTTTTAGGGAGTCCATTGCTGCTTTAGGTAGATTTTCTCCCCTGTTTGGCTACTTGGTGGACCGAGAACCTGGACATGTTCCCGCTTGATCTGTGGTGGGCTCTCATACCTACTTTGTGCTCCTCTCCTTCTTCTATTTTTCTTAGGGGGGCTAGACCTTAGAACTCAACCCGACTCGTACTGCTTCTAGCCCCCATTTTCCCCCCTTTTCTATTCCTCTTGGCATGTATAATTGGCTACTAGAAACCTTCGACAGGTTGAGGGTCCTAGGAATGTAGACACATATTTAGCTGTTCTCTTTTACCAAAGGAAAAGGCTATTCGAGGGTTAATTGGTGGCAAACTTCTTGGAGGAGAACTCGTCTCTTCATTTGGTGATTTTTTGGTGGTGCATCTGGGGATCTGTGACAAATAAGGGAAGTAGTTCTCACTTTCGTCTCATTATCTATCCATGGGAACCTACTTCTTCTCTGAACGGTTGATAAGACAATGTGGTCATAGGCAAACCATCTATGACTGAGACTGCGTTGCTTCTCAGGGCTATATGAATGACCCCTCTCATACTAAGTCTTGGGTTGATTGTTGGTTTCATCATCCCACCGTTATGATGTTGTATGCCCTATGTTTTACCTATGTCTCAGAACACTATCTGAATTGGATGAATACAAATGATGTTGAGTTAACAAAGGCTGTTCGAGATAAGGAGAATGCAATGGGATCTTTGAACACTAAGAAAATGAAGGCAAAATAGCAAATCCTTTCATAGAAGGAAGACAGCTAAGGATCCTTCCCCCAGGACATAACACCCCCATCTAATAAGGGGAAGAAGTTAAAAAAAGATTAGGAACTAGCTTTGCTTTATGTTAGTTTTTGAATAAAGTTTATACTATTCATAGTAGTATGTGTATTCTTTTTAGAATTTTCAATGGCAATAAAGGTATGAAAGCTTTCCAAACAATTTATTCCCTTTATTGCAAATTTGTTGACTACCAAATTGACTGACTCACCTAGCCTAGCCAAACATAACCTTTATTGACACAGGCCCGAAACTAAGCCAGGTTTATGCCTACTAAAACCCTGCCCGATTTCCGCAAGGAACCTGTCCGGGTCTGGCTAATAGGTCTTGGGCTCCCCTACTGGGCCGACTGTGTAGTGGCCTTTTTTTTGGGTGAGAGTAGTGAATAGTTAATAAAGAGTAATAGGGTCATACTATTACAGCTTCCTGTGTATCTGCGTTGCAGAATTAGGCCTTTATAGTTCATCATATTGTTGTTCTCTTTTTTTGAGGCCTATTATGGGCCTCGTAAACCTGTGATGAGTTTGATTATAGGGAAACAAATTTCACCACGTTTTTTCAAAGCCTGTTATAGGCTTTGGCCTAGATTGACCAACTAAGTATAGTACTTTTTTAGTTCACCAAGATTCATATACTGAGTATATTCCTCTCCATCTATATCTATGAGTTCTACTGCTTCACCTAGCAAGATGCTTTTTTTGATATATGGGCCTCTCTAATTAGGTCAAAATTTCCCTTTTGGATCTTCGACTGTTGCCCTCATTTCTTTCAAGCCCATGTCTCCTTCGTGTAGGTCTTTAGGCTTGAATTTTGAGCCCTTGAAATCCAAGCCTAATGTAATTGGACATTAGGTAATGCCTTCAATCTCTTTTCAACTAGCATGACCAACTCTTCATATCGAGCCTTTATCCACTCTGACTCTGAATTTGACTTTTCACTATTACCCTGAGTGAGGGTATTACTATTTCAATTGGAAGTATTGCTTCCATTCAATATACTAGGGAGTATGGCATTGCTCATGTTGAAGTACAAATTGAGGTTTTATACCCTCATAGAGCGAAATGTTGCTTATTAGGCCAATTTTTATAGTTTTCATCAATTTTCTCAATTATCCTACGGATATTCTTATTAGATGCCTTAAACTGCTCTATTTATTTGGGATCAGGATAGGGAAGATTACAGTGTTGGATTTTATATTTGCAAGCAAGTCTGCTACTTTTTTTTTGAAATGACTATCTTAATCACTTATCAATTCATATGGTACACCATACCTACATATGATATTGTTGATGATGAACTTTGTCACCATGTTTTGAGGTAATTCTAGCATACGAGGATGCTCTTACCCATTTCGTAAAGTAGTTAATTGCTATAACCACATATTCGTAGCCACCCATTCCCTTTGACATCACTTTTCCAATTATATTAATTCCCTATACTGAAAAAGGCCATGGTGAAGTAAGTGCTGAAAGAAAAGAATGAGGTTGATGT
Source organism: Lophocereus schottii (assembly GCA_002740545.1). Classification (NCBI taxonomy): domain Eukaryota; kingdom Viridiplantae; phylum Streptophyta; class Magnoliopsida; order Caryophyllales; family Cactaceae; genus Lophocereus; species Lophocereus schottii. The sequence goes on from NCQV01063369.1 coordinate 72,533, forward strand.
TACAAATTGGCATATATTTGACATTTATGTCATCTTATCACAGATGCTTAACAATCTGCTTCCATTATGGACTAATAATACCCTATCTTCTGAACCTTTTTGGCCAACATTTGACCATTCATGGTGTAGCCCACACTTCTCACCATGAACTTCCTTCGTGATTTCTCATGCTTCCTCCTCTATTACGCACTATGTTACATAGACTAATTTTATACCCATGTATGTCTTCTTATATAGCTTCCTTTGTCATCAAACTGTTATGAAGCTAAAAACATTAAAGCTCGTTGAGATTTTGGGGAGAACTCCAATGGTTATTCTTTCTTTGTAAAGTACTAGTAAATGTCGTAATACTAAGTAGTGAAGTCTTCAATGGTATAACAAGGAGCTGACTTATGTCTTCTTTTAACTTAGAATAACATTGAATGGAATGTCATTAGGAATGTTGATCATTGATGCTAACTTTACCAGAGCATTACCAAATTGGTTATCTTCAAGAGGAATGTAAGTACAGGTAATATGGGTGAAGTTTTTTAGTAAGATCATTTAAATAAGCTTGGTATGGTGCTAAGGTCTCATTTCTCACCTTCCTTTTTTTTTTTTTGAGATTTGATTGATTATTAAATTGGAGTCCTCATGCACCTGTATATTTTTTACTCCTATTTCTATGGCATTTTGAAACTCGATAATACAAGTTTCATATTCTTCAACATTATTAGTAACCTTAAAATCCAGCTTGATCGAAATAGGGATACATGCCCCTCCTGAAGATATGCAAAGGATGCCTACCCAAAATCCTTTTTTATTTAAAGCCCAATTCTAGTTGGCGAACTTCTTCATTGGGGAAATCAAAGGTTTCTTCCCTTCTAAGAAGTCTAACACAACTCTTCCCTTAATTGATTTATGTGGGATGTAGTGTAGGTCAGATTCTAACAGCATCATTGTCTATTGGGAAACCTTGCCACTTATCACTGGTTGTCACAGTAGATACCTTATTGAGTCTATTGACACCACTACATGTACCCTATGGGTTAAGATTATAGCCTAAGTTTTTTAGATGCCCAAACTAATGCTAAAGAAGTTTTTTCTAAGGGGTGTATTGAGTTTTGTATTCAAGCAACTTTTTACTCACGTAATAGATGCATTTTCCTCTCCTTCTATCTTTTGGGCTAGCATGACCCCTTTGCTATTATCATTGTTCTAAGATAAAGAAAGAGGGGACGCCTAGCTACAGAGGTAACAACACTGCTAAGTTGGATAGATACTCTTTAATCTTATCTAATGCTTCTTAACACTCTTCATCCCACTCTCAATTTCTTGAAGATAGGCTCGCATATCATGGTTAGCTTTGATATGAAGTGGTTAATTTAGTGCAAGTATTCTAAGAATCCTTCTATTTCCTTCTATGTCTTAGGCGGAGGCATTTCTTGTGTAGCCTCTACCCTTAGAGGAACCACCTTAAATCTCCTTAAGCTGACCACGTATCCTAGTCACTTTCTAGAGGTGACTCCAAATGCACACTTCTACAAGTTCAAGCACATACTGTATTTTCGAAGTCCGGCAAAGAACTTTTGAAGAGTCAGAACATGTCCATCCCTTTGGATCTTATGATCATGTCATCCACGTATACTTACTTCCTTATGCATCAAGTCATGCAGTAAAGTAGGAGCCATCTTTGGTAAGTAAATATAGCATTGTTTAACGCAAATGACATCACCGTGTAACAATATATTCCCCAAGGGGTAATAAAGGTAGTCTTCTCTATGTCATCCTCCGCCATTTTAACTTGTTTATAGCCAACATACCCATCCATGAAGGAGAGGAGAGCATGTCCAGTTGTATTATCAATCAAAATATCTATATGTGGCAATGGAAAATCATCTGTTGCACTTGCCTTATGAAGTCCCTAAAAGCTACGCATATTCTCACCTTTTCATCTTTCTTTGGAACTGACACTATGCTTGCTACCCATTGAGGGTACTGTGTAACCTTAATAAAATCTGCATCCAATTGTTTCTGGACTTCTTCCTTTATCTTTAAGGCTCATTCTAGTTTCATCCTGCAGAGCTTTGTTTTACTGGTTTAGCATCAGCATAGGGTGGCATTTTATATTCGACTATATCCCTATCTATATAAGACCATGCAAAGACATCAATGAATTCTCGTAGGAGTGAAATGAAGCTTTCTTACTCCTCTGGAGTTAGTGATTTCCATCTTTTAAGCTCTTGGGCCTGTTTAGGAGTCCCTAAGTTAACCATAATTGTGTCCTAAATCATAAACGTCTTATTTTCATGATCTTTCATTGCTTTAATTAGATCTTTTGGAATTTTTTTCTTCATTTTTAGTATTATTTTGAGGCAAAGAATTCTAAGGAAGGCGAATGAGATAAGTCGTAACCAAAAGAGTTTATCTAATTGAAATTAGAAATGAGTACATCTAATGCGTATTTTGGGGAAATCAGAAATGACTGACTGTTAGACTCAATCGTAGACTTTCCTAAGCTACCCCTTACAGCTATGGTGAACACTTTTCCTTCCTCTTTAGCTATCCAAGCTAGTTACTTGCAACCTTTTACGCCAACTTCGTGATGAAGTTTACAGGGTTGAAACTACTATTGACATTGCAAGGGACAGAATGGTACCGAGGTGTTCTTATTTCTTATAATCCTTCCCAAAGAGAATTCCAAAGATATTGCTTTTGCTAGGTGGGTCCAATCTTAAGTGGATCGATAACTTCATATTGGAGTACATGCTTCCTTATCTGATCGCGTGAGATCACTGAATATTTTCTACCTAAGTACCTAGATCCCCTTCTCTTTTATGTAGTGGGGTTCACGGAAGCCACAGAAAGGAAAGTTGTAAGAGCAGGTAAGGCCTTACAGTATAAAGCTTTTACTATTCTTTTCTAGTGACAACTATTTTAATTTGTGCTTTCAGTCTCACTTTAGCTACTTTTTCAGGAGTAGGCAGATATCCCAACCTAAATTTGTAATCCTCTTTCTGGGTTAAAAGAAAGTAGTCCAGTCATGTGTTCTTCTACCTATAGCTGGCCCTGAGAGGTATCCCTATTTTTTAAGAGTGGCATTCATATTTAAGTTTGTATAAGGGTCAAAGTCAAAAGGAGCTGGATCCTTCTCCAAGGTTATTATGTTTCAAAATTATAAAGCTCCTCATAAGTATGGTCATGCCCTATTTCTAACACTAGTCCCTTGTTGGTGATAATAGCACATAAGTTGTCCTCTATAATAGCGACCATCTATCTCTTTATCACCATCTTGACTTTCTTGTGTAGGGTGGATAGGACTACTTGGTGTTCATATAGCCATGGTTGCCTTGGGAGTTAGGTAAAGGTAATTGGATTATCCAAACTTTGGAATCTCATATTCCTTTTGACATGGCCTACATTAATAGAGGGAAGATGGTGCCCAAAACTAGTATTTTTGAGTTATTATATGCCCTTAAATGAGTTAAAGGCGTTAAGAGCTGACTTTCCTTGATTCCCAACCTTTTAGCAGTTCTCCGGGGGCAAACATTCACGGTTGACTGATTATCAACTAGGGTAAGTGGTACGTGCTTTTGGATGCATGTTACATTAAGATATAAGGCATTGTTGTGTCCAGACCCCTTGGTAGAAGGTCCTCATTACTAAAGGTTATGATGTCTCTTTTGATGGTAGTCAAGGCTATCATTTGCTCTAGTGTGGGCTCTAGAAACAAGTCAATCTTACTCAACTCATTAATTAGGAGCTGCCTATACTTTTGTGAAGCCACTACGAGTTATCAAATAATTACTTTTGCTCTAAATTTCTTTAATTATTTCAGTACATGATCCTTTTCTTGGATTATCATCCCCATTTCTTTTTAATTGTGGGCCCTATTTGGCTTGATGTCGTCAAGTTTTTGGCCTCTAGACATAGTGTGGGCATGCAAGCTTTTGGCTTCGGCCCATGAATGCTCCACATGTATATGGATGGGTTCCATTCCTTCTCTTAACCGCTACTAATAGTAAAAATGCTTTCCTTACCTCTAAGTGGGTTTTAATCGGTGTTTGGTGTCTGAGCTTCTTTAGAAAAAGGGAGCTGTCCTGACTTGAACATTCCTTCTAGCTTGTTCTTGAAAGTTAAGCAGTTCTCGATATCATGCTCCGAGCCCGATGATATTTGCAGTATTTAGTTGGATCCAAAGATTTGGACTGCATCATAATAGCTTCAGTTTTTGGCTGAACTTCAAGAAGATTGATCTTTCCTTTAGTCAGTAATTGTGCTAGAGCCTAAGTATAGGTGGTCCCTATGTGGGTATACTTAGTTTAGCGATTTATTGCATACACTTTTTTAGAGCTATGAGATTTCTTATCCTCATTCTGTTAGTTACCTTTCCAGTTGCTGCCAATTTGTATAAGTGCTTCTCTAGAAGTTTCTTTTCTAAAAATATACCTATATTCGTCAATATAGTGAAATTCTCAAATGGTGTGAGCCACAGGTACTGCTTACATGTAAATTGGAGGTTCTCAATGAACAATCTCACTTGAACATCTTGCAACGGTCGATCCACCATGTGTGCAGCCTTTGCCCTCCATCGAGTAAGGTAGTTAGGAAAACCTTCCTTCTCTTCTTGCTTGATCAGATTAAAATCCCAAGGTTAACACTAAGAACTCTCTATAAAGATTATCCCAATTCATAACCTTTCGCAGGTCAACAGTGATATACCAGCTAATTACATCCTTGTCAAAGGTCCAAGGAAATATGATTTGAAAAATATCCTTGTTATTTCCCTTAAAAGTCATGGGACTAACAAAGTTCCTTACATGATGGTGAGGGTTTTCAGTTCCATGGAATTAAATGTTCGGCAGTGAATTTTGGAGGTAGCTTTCCTTTTAGGATTGAAGTAGATCCCACGTAGTCATTAGAGTAATTATTAAGCATTGAGGATTCTTTAAGAAGTTGCTCTATATAATCTACTTATGGATCGATTTAAGGAGTGCTCTTTTTCACTTCTTCATTCTTCTTATTGCCTTGATCTCTCTTTTCATCATTTTTTCCCCCTTCATCAAAAGGCTTCTCACTACCTTCCGCTTGGTTTTCCTTAGTAAGATTTTAGAGATGGTAGCTATCATCCCTGTCTTGCTTTAACTCTCATCCATTCCAATCTAGATCCTTTCCATCATCTTTATAAGTTGAGGAATTTCAATATTTCCAACCATTGGAATTGGTTACGTATGAGACTCTCCTCGACACAGAAGTCTCCCGATTTGTATACTCTGCTCATATACCCTCTCGGTCTTCCTTACCATAATTGATTAACTAGAAGTGCTCAAGACTTACTCATATTAATACTTTTTAAAGGAAACTAAAGACATAAGAAAGAACTTTGCTAACTCATGAACTAAACATAAATGGTAAGGGCCTAGAAAACTGACATTATGTCATCCATGCAAACTGAATTTGGATTAAGAGAAGCATCCTAGACTGGAGCTCCCTGCCTAGATCTCGATTAGGTTCCTTGTTAGGCCCTAAGGTGATTGTTGGCCCTCATCCTACACATAGATTTATGCAAACCGACTCCTATATTCCGGCCAGACTCCTATATACCTAACTTCTACTAATTCTCCTAAATGCAGGGTAGTATGTGAATTGTATGTTCCCATCTCTTCTTTCTTTTTTCTAAAAACTGAGACCCTATTATGACTTAATTGAGGGTAGAGCGTTATTTGAATTTTAGGTCAAGAGCCTTTAAAGCTCAACTGGCCTGAAAGCCATTTTTGGTCCTTAACCCGTTGTCACTAGACTTGACCTTTTTTAACCTAGGCCTTGCTAAGATCAATAGCATCAATATATAGCCTTTTAAACTTTGAGGCAATTAGATTACATAGAAACACATTAACACACATAAATGAATTCCATCATAAGCCAAAGTTGTATGTTACAAGGCATTTAGGTAAGGTTTAGAATAGGCTTCTCATGACCTAAATGCTTTGTATGTCATCCATGGGGTATGTGGCAAGATTGGAATATTTTGGTTACTTTCCAGTATCATATGGACTAGGAAAGTGTTTTACAAGTAGGTTGGAACAGTTGTATGCTCAGTTGAAAGTCTAATGGGCTCACTAAGTTAACCAGCTGTTCTCCCAACGGGTAATAGCAGGGTTTAACCTAGGGGGACCCTTAACCTAATACAGTAGCACCTTTTAATGCAAGAATGCCTAATGTAAGTGTAACTAAAAATAATTTCCCATATTGAATTTTAAATGTTGCCCTCTTTTCTTTTTTTAGAAAAAAGAAGTCCCCAATGAAGTCGTCACTATAAGGACCATGCCCTAGGGTTCACCACTTGGGTGCGGTTCCCAACGAATGGTTGGACTTGCTTGCTAGGTATTTGGATTCAAAATTGAATTTTGTTTATTTTTTTAGGATTTTGGCAGCAGCAGAATAAGTAGATTAGGCTAGGGTTTTGATCTAGGAAATCAGCTTGGTTCCTGGGCCAAAATTAGGTCCAACACCCTAGTCTAATTGCACATAGTGTTGACTATCTGATCCAGAGAACTAGGCAAGAGCCCTGATCAAGGAACCTGGTTGGCTAGAACTGTGTCCGATCCCTGATCTAGATAGTGGCACTATCGTGGATCCCAAAACTATTTAAACAATCGAAAAATAAAAATAAAAATAAAAATAATACTAAAACTAATTAATAGAGTCGCCAATGAGTTTTAGGAGAAACTTACAAACCAAATTCAGTTTTTTAAACGAGTGAAAACCAAAGGGCCACTAAAGGGACAATAGGTTCATAAGAATCACAAACCAAAGGGGCACTGAAAAAGACAATTAGCTAACTCCAAAAACGATTTCAAAAGGCCCCCAAATGATAATGCAGGGACCATTAGACTCTATGGACTCGAACCGAAGATCCAGATTCGGGGCAAAGGTATGATGCTGTGATGGAGTGAATCACAACATCAATCATAATCACTAACAGCCTCAACTAACCATGTAGGAAAGTAAAATTTAATTACACTTAAAATAGCAAGTATCAACCTATTAGGATCAATTAATTCAATAACATAAATAAAAAATACAATGCCAATCCAAAGGAATAAGCAATAATTCAAAACATTACAATGGTCAGGGATGAAAAGTAACTAAAAACTACATGTTTATCAAACCCAAAAGTAAACAGAATAAAGAGATGGAAACTACAAAAAAAGAGTAAGGGGAAGACTCGGTTATGCCCTGAAGATGAACCACTTGATTCACTTAGGAACCCAACAAATTAAAAGAACACACCTTTAGGGATTAACCAATCTCGAACTCTCGATGCCTCTCGAGTTTTAGAGTATTTTCTGTCAAATTCTCTCTCTAATTTTTCAGCCTATCTCTAGTGTTCTCTCTAGTTCTTCTCATCCTTCACTCAGATTGTTCATGGTGATTAGCCCTAGGCAGCAGCTTTATAATGCTCAAAATACATCGGATTAGCTAAGCAAAGTGATTGATACTTCAAATCCCAGTAGATTTAATCTAAATAAGTCAAATATTCAAATCAAACCCTATCAAGGGGAGTTTGATTCGATTAAAGAGAAGTAAGACGCAAGGGCTTCTCGAACATAGAACCTGGTCAGGTTCCTGGCGGATAACTCGGCCGGCTCTGAGCTAGGTCAAGCCCATTGAGCCCCGTGCTCCCTTTTATGTTTTTCCTCTCTTTTTTTCGTTTTTAACCCCGAATTGTTAGGTTATTTAGCTAGGCCCCCAAATGCGTAAGTTAGGACATATTTTTGTCATTGGGCAATTTATAAAATTCGATACGCCATTGTTAGAAGTCTACACATAGAGATTCATAATATAATGACTATAACCACAAGCATATCATCATAATCAGACACACTGAGCATGACACTTAGCAACTATGGTTATACACCAACACTTCAAGTCACACATACATGTGGAAGATGTATGTCACATGTATATTGATACTTACCAAACTTACGCAATCACTACAAAAATAGTGATTATTAGTAGCAATTTACTTGCGGCATATGTAAATGTGCTACAATAATTCTAAAATTATAAAAATATAGTAGCAAAGGAGATATTGCCACGAAAAAAGGGTATATTATAGCAATTAGTGAAATATGCAACAAAAATATTTATTTTAGTTTCAAATTTGGGTTGCTCTATTGAAAAATGGAAGGAAACTTGGGATTTTATTGCCTAAAATTTCAGCTTCGCACCAATTTCATTCATCTCCCGCTGGCTCTTCAATTTGCGTTAAAATTTCGACTTCAATTTCATTCATCTCTTGAACCTTCACTACCTCTTCGAAACACCCTCTCTCTCTCTCTCTAGCTATGCTGCCTCTTCAATTTAACTTGAAATTTCAGATTTGATTTTCGCTTCTAAAGGTTAGATTTTCCCCATCGCTCCATTACTCCTGAACCTTCGAAACTCAAGTTCATCTGGGCTCCTGAAGGTTTGATTTTCACTTCCTTTTTTGCTAGAGTTTAGATTAGGTTTTTCTTGTTCAAGTTGATTGTGGGTAATTTGGGCTTGTGCTTGAAATCTGACTCTTGTTTTAGGTTTGCCTTACCATACAAAAGTTCAGATTAAAGTTTGAAACTGGTTCATTTATATTTACGAGTGATTTGCACTGAGGAATTTTTTTTTTGCTTCAGTTCCATCTTAACCCGCTCCCTACTTGCTGTTTTAGGGGGCCATTGGGGGCCGGGAGAGGGGAATTAGATGTTCAGGGGTTGATTGTTTCAGTTTCATATGCTTTCCCTGAAAAATCTGGGAGAACTTGTGCTTGCGCTTTTGTTGGCGTGATGTTTTTACAAGACAATTTTCTTATGTTTGGATACGCTTCATATTACCCTTTAGCCTCCTTCAGGCTAGTACATACTGATTTGATACTTGTTGCTGCATATGCTTAATTATAGTAATATGTTGTTAGATTGAGGTTAATTTTATTCTGTTTGTAAAAATTCAGAAGTTATTTTAATTCTTACCCTTAGCAGTAGCTATAGTATTAGCTTGTTATAGTGATTACATTAAGCCACGGTGCATTGTAAGTCAATTTTTTTTCTGTTACTCAAATTTGAGAGGTTATGTTATTCTTACTCTCTAGCTATAGCAATGGTTATTTGCCTTATCATTTTGACTGCTTAGAGATAATATGCACTTTATATCGACCTTATGCACTTAGAAAATGATCAGCTAGCTTCTCTACCTTTAGTTCATCCCACTATCACTATTTAGAGTGTTGAAGCTTTGCAAATTAACTCTAACTGATTTGTCCATAGTACAATTTTCAATGTCTGTCAATTTTCATTTCTCTTCTCTTGTTTGCTAGGTATAATATGACTTTTCTGGGTTTGTGTAACCTGCTTTGCTGGGTTCGTGTCTTTATTTTCATATAATCTGCTTGTATAATCTACTTGTATAATCTGCTTTGCTGGGTTTGTGACTTTTTTTTCCATATACTGTAACATTCGTCTTTAGTTGGTATGCTTGATTTTGAGTCCTCTTTTCACTGAAGGGATAGTGAGTTGTCATTGGCAACGGGTTGGAGGAGGGCGCAGATGAGAGACATACTAAGAGGGTTCGTACCCAAATCCCTCATTTTTAATTTCTGTCCGAGTTCTCTTTCTTGAGATTTCTATTTTTGACTTAAAAAAGGATGACAGAACAAAGCAAGGGCCAATTAATCGCTATGTAAAGTGCTGTTTCCCAACTAGATTCAGTAACTATGATAATTTTAGTATGGTTGTGTATAATGTAGTCTTTGTTGTTGGTGACCAAGTAGGGGCCTACAGTCTTGTTGTAATTACTCAACTTGATCTATGTGAATTGCCATTGACTCTTGATTTGTGGTTTTTGAACTTGCAATTGCTTGTTGAAGTTGCCTTACCTTGATCATGTCAAATACTACCCTGTTTCTAAGCCAAAAATTTTGAACTTATCTGATTCTAAAGGGGAGTAACAAACTCCACCTTGTTTGTGTTTCAAAAAAGCTTGGTGATGGTTATAATAGTTTATCCCTTAACAGACATGCAAATCTGAGTAGATGACTCTTACTAGGGAAAGAGTGACTCACAAATATCTGTTCTTCATATGCCATTGCAGTGTTGCCAATGCTTGTATATGGGGTAGTATAACTAGCTGGCCAGGGGGCTAATGAAAGTTTCATGCTTAGTTAGTTTAACTTAGCTTACTAAATGTTCGTTTCAAGTTAAGGTCGTATGAATGCCTATATATATATATATATATGTGTGTGTGTGTGTGTGCGCGCGCGCGCGCGCGCGCGTGTATGGTTATAACTGTTGGTTGCAGCACACTGCTAATTGTTAGTTGTTTATTCTGTAAGTTAAGCATTGGTAAGTTGCGTAGGCTTATGTATCACTTTTCAGTATATCATAATGATTAGGATACTAGATTGTGAAATTGAAACCGAGATGGTAGTTGGATGGTTTGAGGTGGAACTATGAGTGGTTTGAGGACCTGTGGTCGGTTGCTATGTGAGGAGGGAGTCTGGGTTGTAATTACCGCAATCGTATGGATTGGAGGCTGTGTGTGGCTCATTGTGTTGTTGAAATGATTATGAAGTGCATGAATTGAATAAGAAAGTTTATAGCATGTTAAAAGTTCTATGAATGAAGGCATCTCTCCTGAATGAATGAATGTTTGACATGTGAATAGCCTACGAGTGTGTCACATAGCTTAATATCATGATTGATAATACATAAATGCTTGATACATAGTTAGTATGAGTAGTATTGCTTGTAAATGGTTTTGTTGTAAGGAGTGGAGGAACACTCAATGAGCATGTGGTGGGTCACTGCATTTCCTTTCCCCTTTTTCCCTTGGTGATGAATGAATGAAAGACAGTGTCGACTTTCTAAGACAACTAGTCGTTTTTGCAGGTGTTCCTGTGAAGCAATGTTTATGAAGCTGCCTAAATCATTATTTTGGTTAAGGAAGTGCATGAATCGAGCATGTAGTGGCTCTGGTGGTATGTACACCTATGTAAATTATTCGAACAAGTATTTGTAAAGGCATAAGCCTCAACCCCGAGTGTGTAACTCATGGGAAACTTTTAATTTTTGTTGAATTTTGTTGTAAACTCACAAGTACCCCTTAAGTTCCAACGCGAACTTTACAAACGTTGCATTTACGGGTGGAGCTCTTGCAGTTTCATTCAAGAAATTACCTAACTGACCTAGAGTTTGGTAGAATCTTTAAGAAAGTCATTAGTTACGACAGCCTTAGGGGTCAGCCTTAGGGGTCTCCCTTGGGGGATCCTGGCGGTGTGACATCCCTCAGTGGTAGAGGGGTGTTACATATCCTCCTTGATACGGAGTTGATGGTGGACAGATTGAAGATCTATCTTAGAAAAAGTCCCTTCGTCCTTTAAATGATCAAAGAGGTCATCCATTTGAGGCAATGGATAGCGATTCTTGATGGTCATGTTAAGGTCCCTGTAATCGATGCAAAGCCTTAAGGCTTCATCCTTGTTTTTCATAAACAGTACCGGGTCTCCCCATGGAGACGTACTTAGCCAAGTATACCCCTTTTCCAACAATTCGTCAAGTTGAGCTTTTAGTTATTTAAGTTTTGCTGGGGCCATCCAGTAAGGGGCCTTGGAGATAGGGGTTGCTCCTGCCACCAAGTCAATGCGGAATTCCATATCCTTAGTTGGTGGCATACCTGGGATCTCCTTAGGGAAGACATCAGGAAACTACTAAACTACTGCAATATATTTTTGGGATGGCGAAAGGATTTTGGTGTCTACCACATTGCATAAGGATCCCTCGTAACCTCATCCTAATAGTTTTTCTGGGTTTCCATTGCTGTGCTAAGCCTCACTCCACACTTTAGGACCTTCCACTTATGAACTAGGTTTTGTCCGTTATGGCCCCTTAGGGTGATTTTCTATTTGGGACTTTTTATCTAGGCTTAGCATCTCAATGACCAGTCTATTCGTAAAAGCACGTTGAGATAGGTTAGCTCAAATTTATACAAGTCAGCTGAAAAACTCATGGTCGTAAATTTGGATAGGGAAGTCCTTATATAGTTCATAACACCTCGTGGTCTTCCCATCAAGAAGGGCCGCAGGTAGTAGAGGGGGTCTACATGTTGGAACTTGCCCTAATATCTCAACCAACTTGACTGAAATGAAACAATACCGTAGCCTATAGTCAAACAGGGGATAAACAGGTTGAGTTTTGATAGAGAAAGTACCAGTCACCATGTTAAGAGCATCTTTAGATTCTTCCCTTTGCATCACGTAGACTCCACCTCCAGTTTTCTGAGGTTGTTGATTTGGGGGTCTTGGGTGATTCTGTCGAGGCACTCCGCCTTGGTTGTTCAGGTTTACTAGTTATCCACACTTGTTTTGGTAGTATTATCGCTGATACCATCCCCCAGGCCCTTGATTAGTAGGGTGTGGTGGATGTGGGTAATCCCTCACCTGACGCTGAGGGCTTCCACAATAGTAGCATCTCTTATTGGTACGACACTCATTTGCATAGTGCTCTGCCTTCCTATAGGCATTGCATGTCACTTTAGGTCGATTACTAGTGTGCTACCCCCCACGCATGTTGTTGTTGTGGTTGTGGTAGTTCCTTGAGGCTTTTGATATTGGCCTTGGGAGTGGTGATTCTTCCACTAGCCACCTTTCTGCTTACTCCCTCAATACTCATTTAAATACTCATTCTTCTCCTTTATAGCTCTTTCCACGTTCATAGCAGTGTCGTACATATCATTATAGGAAATGTATTGATGCATTATCATCCTCTCTTTGAGGTTTGAGTTAAGCCTCGCCTCAAAGCAGTTCAATTTCAACTTTTCATCAACTACTATGGCCAGGGCGAAGCAAGAGTGTTCCTTGAACTTGGAAGCATCCTCCAATGCACTCATTCTCCTCTATTGTAGTTTTATGAACTGGTTGTCCTTTGCTTTTTAAAAGGACACCTAGTAGAAATGATTTTTGATTAACTCCTTAAACTTCTTCCACTCAAACCCAGGCTTATATTAGATTTCCCTCACTTTAGCCTACCGAAGGTCAGCCTCATCCTTCAGGTAGAATACAGCGAATCCTACACTCCATTCCTTAAGGAACTGGAGAGCATCAAACAACTTGTTGTCCTGAGTCCAGTCCTCAAAGACCTTGGGGTCAAGAGCGCCATCGTACACTGGTGGGTTAAAGCTGACAAGTCTCTCGAACATGTAGGAGTTGTCCTCCCCCATATTCTTTTCATTGACCTCCACCATCTTTCGTAGGTGCTCATTTTGCTGTTGTATTTACTCCGCTTGCTTCTATAGCAACTCTGCCAGCAGGAGCTTTATGAGGTATATAACAATAGGTGGGTTGGTCACATCCACATTGCTGGGAGTCACGCCCACATTCTAATGGCAAAGGGCTTCCATTCGTTACCTCAAGCTGGCCATAATGTTCTCTAGATTCACATGAAGC